>APFE031312854.1:0-17062 GCA_000404065.3 Pinus taeda | reverse complement strand
GACAACATGTAATAAACAAGATCCTGCATTAACATCAACCAAGGATCTGTGCAACATAATGCAGAAAGAAGAAGTACATGAACACATCATATACCTCACAACCAAGGGCCATCTGAAGAAGTGGATGTCTCACTGCTAAAGTTTCTCACACCATCGATCTCAAGGCGACGATCATATGAAGATGGATGCTCACACAAGAAAGTGGACATCTGAAACATATCTATCAAAAATTTTGAAGCTCGCTGAATATTGATTTCACAGCATCACTTGCAAGAAGAAGAATCGATCAAAGAAGAATCAATCAAAGAAGAATCGATCAAAGAAGAATCAATCAAAGAAGAATTGATTAAAGAAGAATAACTGCTCTAGAATTCTCACTCTACAGCTCTATGGCTATCTGGCCCTATAGCGCTTTGTCTTATCACTGCAGCTCTGCGATCTGCCAGAATTTCAAGCGTTGTGACTCTATGGCTATCTGCACTCTGGATTGATCAAGCTCTGTGGCTCTATGGGGTTCAAGCGTTGTGTTGGATTTCAAGCCCTCTCTGGCACTCAGGTTCTTGGGCCTCTTCCTCGCAACCTTTCCACTCAGCCTCTTGGGCTTTCTATCATACTGCTCTCGGCCACTGTTACCCAGCCTTTCTGCGCTCCCCCTCAGCTCTCTGTCACCATCGTGTGTTATAACACGCTTGGATCAAAGTTGTGCTTAAAAATCGGAGGTCGGTTTTGTTCAGAATAGAAGTCGTTTTCTTAGAAGCATCGGCTGGTGCAACAAAATCCTTGGAATAGCCTTCTTTCTATTTAAAACATAAATACACTAAAAATTGATAAATCCGAACAAAATCCTTTAAGGCCGAACTTCAAAATATTTTAAATCAACCCTACAAACCCTATCGGGTCAGCCTTTAGACGCTTATAGCAATCGTTGCAGCCCGTGGTCCTGCCTTTGGCATCTGCCGATCATTCTGATCGCCAATATCGACGATCACTAATAGCAATCGCAATTGGCCCAAAGGTCTAGGTCTTGTGCCTTGGGTTTCGCTGACCCGATCTGCCGATGCTGACATTCCATCGCCAATTTGCAAGCACGGATATCGCAGATTTGACTTCTCTGACCCCATATATCGATAATCGTTGATCGGGGATCTTAAAGTCTGCCCTTTGCACGATTCCCGATGCGATTTTCTTTATAAAGGCTTTAAGTCCATTTTTATGAGAAAAACCTTCCTTTTTCAAAGGAACCAAGACAACTCTTTTCGCGATAACTTCGTCATCCAGACTCGGATTGACGAACTGTTCACATCTCCACGATCATAGAAGTACGAGATCTAGAACTTCTTAGTCCCTGGTTGAATGTCATTCTGACGCTTTTTATCTTTCGAGCGTCATTAAACCCTCTGTCCCTATTGTGTCTTCTGGAGCCACTGGATCAAGATGGTCCAAGCCTTCTATCATTGTATGAAAGACCTTTCAGACACGGTTCGATTCCCTGGCGTACCCTTCGAATATGATTAGTTGGACAAAGTTGATAATTTGGGTGTGCTCGACAAAGGCATTAATCATTTGGGTTCTGTCATATATGAAGTGAGTGAACATTTTGCGTTTTGTTTCATAAATGAAGGTTGTGAACATTTTTGGTTTGTCAATGCGATAAAACATAAGCATTGGGTTTGTTCTATATAAAGGCCAGTAATACAATCTCCGTAAAAACCATCATGTGTAGGAGGTTATTCGCCAGATGGCCTAGCTTTGTGTCAAAGCAGTGAAAGTTGGAGGATGATCATGAATTAATTGTTTCGTTTCTTATGCCTACTACAATTTTGATCTAATGTTGAGGATTCAAACTCGTAACCCCCACTAGCATTGATTCGCATTCCACCATTCAAAAATTACCTTTCATTATTTAAAATAATAAGAAATTCAATAGTAATTCCACAGGCGGTCCACGTAAATAGGCCTCGAGAATGGCATCAAGTTGTGGGCTCCGAAATGAGTTCTAAGCCACATCCAGGGAGTAGAATGTTGGACATGGCCACGATGCTATGAATTATCAAGCATAAGAATCATCAACAGTGGCAAGCCCATATTGTATGTGGAGATGAGAGTGGCTGAATAGCCTTTGAACGATATGATGGGAGGAGTTGGTCTGTCGTTGGGTTGATGTGGCATCATGTTATTGGGTATTGGGCCTAGAATAATGCCTGAAAATGCACCCTTCAATTGGTTTGATATTTTTAATGGAAACCGAGGTATATCCACTGATTTTCCATCAACTTGGGTTATATTCATGTGGGTTTTTTTTTATAATTTTATTTCCCCAAATCATGTGCAATTGTAACAATAAATTTGATATTCATCACATTCTGCGAATATATTTCAAGAAATCATCATATCACATACTCATTGATTCCTTATAACTAGAAGAAACAACTTGAATGTGCATTAAAAGAGGGCATAAAAGAAAAATAACAAAATAGGTGGAAAGGACAACGCACACAATTAAATCTTAGATATGATTTAATTTGGTGGCCATGGCTTACTAATAAATAAGCATTAAATTAATTTAAGATCTGAATGGGGGGAGAGAGAAGGAAGTCCGCCATTTGAACAAATCACAAATAAAGAAAGAACAATGGATTTTGATTGAGATGGGGCAATGATAGTGCAATATTGCACACAACGTTCAATTTTTTCGACCATTTTTCCCATTAAACAAAGAATTTGAGCACTATACACTAGAATTTAAACTTTTTGAGCTAATAATAGGTTGTTAGCTAGGTTGTTTTGAGTTGAGATAGATTATCACCATGAGGTTATATTTATCTTAGCATTGTTTGACTATTTTGATGTTTTCTATGCACCTTGCATAAGATAATCAAGCTTATTTTGTTGCATATCATTTTTTCATTTTCTTTGCATATTGTTGTTAACGATTTAAGATTTCAAGTATGTTTCAAGAAATCGACTGGATTATGATTTTTTCATGGGTTAGAGAAGTTGGGAATTGAATTGTGTTTTGTAATGGATTAGAGAAGTTGGGAATTGTAACAACTATTTGTAAAAGAAAATACAATTTCTACAACTCATTTATTTCTTGTTTGAGGTTTTTGTTGTGAATTTCATCTTTGGGTATGAATTCAATGCATTAAATAAATATAATGTTGTAATACTAAAACATTGTAATGATTTGAAGAAGAATTTGGTTTATTCTCATGCTAGACAAAATGCTTTTAGGTAGGGCTCTTATTATAACACCCATGGAATTCCCAAGGGAAAGAAACCTATAGAACAAATGAATGCTTTGCAACAGAAACCTATTATGGTAGAAATATCTTCAAAAGAATAAATTTTTGATATCTAGACACCTCAATCAAAGGTGGAACAACCAAGACCTATTTTCAAAGACAATGAAGCCATCAAAAGGGCTCAAAACCCCTTTTCCATGATGAGGGGAGGTGTATCAAAGATTTCACATAGAAGAGTGTCTTGAAATAGTACCTCATATTCAACTTTTTTTTTGTAATTAAAATATTTATATTATATATGATCAAAAATTACATTCATGAGAGCTCTACGGATTTGCAAAATCCAGCCATAATCATGATCTGGCATATGAAAACCAAAGAAATGCGAGAAGCAGGAGGAGGCCTTTTTCAAAATTGTAACGAGAGTTGGTCTTCATAATTGTCATTGTACTTATGTAATTATATATTTTATGTAAAAACAAAAATAAAGAATTTTTTGTTTCAAGCACGGGTTTCATGCTCAAGTCAATTTATTAATTAATTCAAGCATGTTTTTCATGCTTCTAGTATTTATTGAGTCAAAAAAATATTTTTCGATTCAAATTATTGTATTAGAGTCAAGTACCATTTGGAATTTGAAAAGAAAGTGGAAAAATATTTTTATTTGAGTCGAAAATATCAATTTTGTCCCTATAAGACCAAGTTGGACCTACCTGGACAAGTTGGTCCTGAAGGTGAGCTATTTAATGTCCTAGTTGTGTATAAATAGAAGGCAATTTGACCTCATTTAGAGTATGTCAAGTAATTTTATTTCTATGCCAAGAAGAGAGAGAAAACAAACAAAAAAGTCAAGAAGAAAAAGAAAAAGTTAAAGGAGAAAGAGTGAAGGTCAATGGAGGAAAAAATATACCCTAATTCTCTCACACATGTGAAATTTTGAAGCAATTGCAGGGGCTAAAAATCTACAGTTTGACCGAGTTTTGAATGTGTTGACTATCGTTGACCAAAATGAATTTTGACTTGTTGGAAAAACTTGAAAGGAGGGTTTACTTGGGTATTGTGGGAAGTCTTGGTCTTGGTTTTTGGGTCTTGGAATTATCACTTTGGTTTTATTCTATAAGAAAAGACGAAATTACTGGGTTTTTCCCCTTGGAGGGGTTTTCCTCGAGCTTAGAGTCTATATCTCGTGTTCATTGTTTTATGTGATATTCATAGTTTATGGTTTTGGTAATTGGTTGATGAATTGAACATAACAAAATTAATAAGAAGCCAACATATAATCACAACCAATTATCAAAGTAAAGATTAATCAACCTTAATTTCTACCCTAGTGATTTCTCAACATGGTATCAAAGCTAAGGTGAGGATACGACAGCTTGAAGATCACTCTTGTTGGCACAAGTGAAAGACATTCATCAAAGCTACTTTGGAGGACAAAAGGAAGGAGAAAATCTCAGCATTCATCTTGAAGGAATACATGTACATCATCTATTTGTATTTCTCTCTCTATCATTTAAGACTGTTGGTTGCTCATCATTTTTTGAAGAACATCATCATCTTATCAATCTCTCTCTCTTGGAATCTCTTTGATCATCATTCATTTTGAAAAATATCTCTACAAGAAGAAGAATCAAGATCCTTGGGAACATCATCTACATTCTTGGAAGCATCATCATTCATCTTTGAAGTAACCATCCTAGAAGTCATCATTCTAGGACATCTTTGAAGTCTCTTGGAAAGTCTTGGGAGCATAAAGATATTTGAAGACATCATCAAAGGAAACACATTTGAAAATTAAGTACTATATTACTCTCTATGTCTCAATCTTCAAATAAAATGAATTCATTTTGTAAAGAAGGCAACAAGCTCAATGGGTTATGTGCCTTGCGAGGTAATGATGATGGTGTCTATAGTCATGCATCCCCAATATTGTTCTTTAATATAGTGGAGAGATAGAGCTTGTTAGTCAAGGCCTTGTTATATCACTATGTTGACAATGTCAGTCATGACATTGATGCTTAAGATGGCTTCTCAATCTGACTCTTCTTATGATAATATTTCAATTTTATATTTTCCTTGTATCTTGTAGTGCAATTATGAATACCTCCCTAGTTAAGAGGAAGTGTTGAAAATTGTAACTAGGTTTGGACTTCATAATTTTCATTGTACTTATGTACTTATATATTTTATGTAAACAAAAAGAAGGAAAAACAAATATGTTTTTCAAGCTTGGGTTTCATGCTTAAGTCAATTGGTTAATTAGGTAAAGAATGTTCTTCATGATTCTAGGGTTTATTGAGTCAAATGAATATTTTTCATGAGTCAAATTATTGTATTAGATTCAAGTCCAATTTGGACTTTGAAAAGAAAGTGGAAAATATTTTTATTTGACTCAAAAATGTCAATTTTGTCCCAACAAGGCCAAGTTGGCCCTGCTCGAAAAAGTCGACCCTAAGAGTAACCCATTCGACCTCCTGGATGTTTATAAGTAGAAGATAGTTAGACCTCATTTGGAGTATCTCAAGCAAGTTCAAATTTTGTGCCAAGAAGAGAGTGAAAGCCAATAACAAAGTCAAGAAGAAAAATAAAAAGTCAAAGGAGAGAGAATGAAGGTCACAGGAGGAATAAATTTTCCCTAATTCTCTCACACGTTTGAAATTATGAAGTAGTTGTAGGGACCAAAGTTGCAAACCTAGTTGTAGGGGCCAAAAATCTGTAGTTTGACCAATTTTTAAAGGCGTTGACTACTGTTGACGAGAGTTGAATTTGAGTTGTTCAAGAAGCTTGAAAAGAGGGTTGACTTGGGTCTTGTGGGAAGTCTTGGTCTTGGTGTTTGGGTCTTGGAATTCTCACTTTGATATGATTCTATAAGAAGAGAAAAATTTACTAGGTTTTCCCCTTTGAGGCTTTTTGACCTGGCTTAGAGCCTAGATCTTGTGTTCATTGTTTTTCTGTGATCTTATAGTTTATGGTTTGGGTAATTTCTTTATGAAATGAAGATAACAAAAGTAATAAGAAGCCAACATGTAATCATAAGCAATTATCAAAGTAAAGAGAAACCAACATTAATTGTTTCCATAGTGATTTCTCAACAACCTCTACCCATTAAGGAGAAACCAAAGGTCATCCTGAATACTACAAATGACATTACAAAGGGAAACCAAAGCGAGGTTGTCAAAAGGAACCATGAGAAAAAAACATAAAGAGGCAGAAGCATAGGAGAATCGTGGCCATGAGGAGGATACCTTGGAAGCCACACGTGGTCCAATTAGAACCCAAGAGTGACTTCCTTGACCATGGGACAGGGCTTGTAGCACTCAACATCGTCAGGAAGAGGGTGCATCATTAGAGTTGGCTCACGAGAGGGACCTATTTCGACTTGAGCTACCTTAGGATCCTTGTGGGTATTGCGACACTTTAGTGAGGGACTGAATTGTTGATCATGCATCATTGTTGTCTGAGTTGGAGAGAGTTGGGGAGAATCTACAATTGTTTCCATCGAGGGTGACACTTAGCCTTGAAGTTTCATTCTCATAAGCACAACAATGTGGAACTCCATGTTTAAAATTTTTCCTTCCAATAGAAAATTTACATCCTCTTGGTCTTTGAAGTGATGACTGAGGAGGTTTCTAAGAGCCCAAATATTATCACCTATCACCCCGAATCATTGCATCTCTATGTCTACAACCATTTGACAGAAATGGTGGGGGATGGTTCAATCAAAATGGTCATATCCCTTCCCATACCTAGGTTGGAGGGGAGGTCTTCCTTTGCCACAACCACCTCTATGTGGGAAACCCTTCTTGTGCATCATGGTTTTTATTGAATTATTCTTCAAACTTTTCACCAGAATTTCTACTATGGATCTTAGCACCAAACTTCTAAACCCAATTTTGAACTCTTGCCTGCTCCGGAATGAGACAACATACTGCTACAATAGTGAATTGTGTGTGTTCCAGCAGAATTTCAATATATGCTGGAGGTCCTCTCACTAGGTGGAAAAACGAGTGTACTAGCTTATAATCTATCATAAATGCCATTAGATGGTGGGTTTGTCACCGACTTCATTTCCCAATCCCAATGTACACATGAATACAAGCCCATGGTGCCGCCAAAGGCCTACTACATGAGAGCTAGGGAGGGGATTCATGAAGTTAGTTAATGCACTTAATTTAATGTCCATAACCTAGATATGGGGGTAATACCTATGTAGACATATCTCAAATCCCCTCCTTCATGTCCGTTATCAATTTATTAAGGAGAATAAGAGACATTATACAACAATTTGTTATCAATTATTCGCTTGGTGAGTGGTAACATTGCTGATATTTCATATGGTGGAAAAGAAGTTGACCTTGAAAGGAATATGGATCAGTTACATGGGGGTCATATCATAGTGACAAGGATGAACTTTGATGAGGTCTTTGTTGAGAAACCAATGCTAGTAGACTTGGGGTTAGATTTATCTTTCTTGATAATTACTTGTGAATTATGTTGGCTTATTTTACTTATTTGTTATATTATCTTTTATCAAGCAATTACCAAATTATGTGTGCATGAAGATCACAAAAACACAAGACACAACCTGGGAAAAAGACCTATCGAGGGGAAAACCCAGTTAAAATCTCTTCCTTCAATAAATTTTTTTGAGACTCTTTAACCTAGACACAAACCTCCTAAACACCAACCCAACCTTTCCTTATTTGATCCAACCTTCGACCTAGTAGTAGCCACACTTAAACTCCAACAAATTTGACTTGGAAAGGAGACTTCCATATCCTAAATCATCCCACACGAGAGAGAGAGAGAGAGAGACCAAAGCTTCAATTTTGTTCTTCCCTTCAAAATCACACTCCTGAGAGAGAGAGAGATAGAGATAGAGAGAGAGAGAGCAAAGCTTCAATTTTGTTCTTCCCTTCCAAATCACACTCCTTTTAGCATCCTTCTTCACCTTAACAATTTTCCAAATTCCATCTTTAAATATTGAACTATGTGTGAGAGAGTGAGATGCTCCAAATGAATTCGAACTACCTTGTATATATAGCCTTCCAATGACGTCGAATTACCTTTCTTGAGACTGACTTGATCTTCTTGAGGCTGACTTGGTGTGGAGGTTACATAATTCATCTTTAACTCAAAATAATTCTTTTTACATCATTCGAAAGCCCAAGAAGGGTCTCATAAAATATACAATGACTCTAATAACTCTTTATTAATCCTAGGAGTCCATAATGGAAACTTTGACTAATAAAATGATGACCTGAACATGAAACCCACGCTTTAATAAATCATTGTAACAATAATAAAAATTGTTTTGACAAATACATTTTATGAAGACCGAACCTAGTTACATTTTTCAACACTCCCTCTTAACTAGGGAGTTATTCATAAGGAAGATCTCAAACTATATGAACTATAAAGAGTTTAGTCACCATGTTAGGGTCCAACCCTAACCCCCTTATTTATGTAATAGGGTCGAGTCATAGTTATAGTTAAATAAAGAGTCAATAAAGCCCATATTAATAATTTTAAGTGGTTGACCCACATTTAAAGAAGGGACCACAGTGAGTTGCAAATGGGCCATGGTATTAGATAGATGTTATTAATAAGAACCATGGTATTGACCCATGGTATTGCATGTATGAATCCTATATAAAGGATAGAGACTCCTCTCGAGGAGCATCATGTATTATTTTGTAATTGAACTCAACTCTATTGGAGGTTGCCCCCTCGAAGAGGCAAGTGAACATTGCTTTCCTTTTCTGAATAATAAAATACTTGCTGTTATTTCTTATTATTCTATGTTCTGGGTATATTTCTTCGCATATTTAGTATTCTGGTATCTTCTCGCAGGTCAAGAGCATAACACATGACAATGCCAGGAATAGATTCCTAACCAGGGAAATTTATCCAAGGTCTCTCAATACTTTAAGCACTAGAATGCCACAAACTATCCTAACTAGGAAAGTTATCTGAGTGGGATTAAGATGGACTAAATCATTCAGCCTCTCTAGGTACCATCAGGCTTACTTACTAACCATCAACCCAAGAATCTGGGTGTGTCTGAGGTTAGAGCTCCATGACCAATGCCACCCTCCCTACTTCAGAAACTAAACATCAACACATAGTGTCGACCAGATGTCCTTCCAGGCAATGTGTTCACACACAAGGCATTAAAAAATTTCTTCCAAACTTTTATCATCATCAACAAGATCACTAATATCAACTAAACCAAACATGCTTATAAGATATTCAAACCTCTTATTAGGAAGAGAATTTGTTAGTATATCAACTACCTCATTTTCTGTCGAGAGATACTATAGCTTCATGATCCCATCCTTCACCAAGTTCCTAATATAATGGAACTTATTGTTGATATGCTTCATCCTAGCATGAGACACAGGATGTCTAGACATCTTGATACAACTTTGATTATCACAACTAATCACAGTAGGGTCCAGAGGCTTCTCAAACAAATCTATCAAAATCTTCCTCAGCCATACAACCTCCTTTCCTACTTCACATGAAACCACATACTCTGTTTCAACAATACTCAAAGCAAAGCGATCTTGCTTTGTACTCATCCATGAGATCATGGTAGATCCCAAATTAAAGCATCCACTAGTAGTGCTTCTTCCATTGGTCTCGCTGCCGCCCCAATCAGAATTTGTGAAGCCAACCGGCTTGACTTCCTTGCTATTTTACTTTAGGCAGTGATGTATTGTGCCACGAAGATATCTCAATATATGCTTGGCAGTTATCCCATGATCATGATGAGTCTCCAACTTGATTGAGGATGTTCACAATAAATCATATATCCACCCTAGTATTTACTAAATACATCAGAGAACCCACTAAATGACAATATGAGGTAGGATCCACGAGACTTGGGCAAGATCCCCTCAACTTCTTGAGATTAGTGATCATAGGAGTAGTCATGGGATTAGAATCGATCATCCTAAATTTATGTAACAACTTGATGATATAATTTCCTTTCCCCAAATATATATCCCCAAGATTTTGCCAGACTTCTAGACCTAGGTAATAGTGCATCAGCCCTAGATCCTTCTTCTCAAATTCATCTACCAACATCTTCTTACATTCTTGTATTCTTCTTTCCACACTAGTAATGAATAGCACACCCACATACTAGAATAATGACTAGCTTATTATTCACAACCTTGATGTAGAGATTTGGATCAACGAAACTCTTCATGAACCCAATTCTTAGAAGGTATGCATCCATTATTTCATGACATGCCCTAGGATCTTGGTTCAAAACTATAGGGCCTTCTTGAGTCTACACACATGATTATATTTTCAATTTACCTCAAAGCCTCCGAGTTTCTCAATGTATACTTCCTCATCGATGGTCCCATTTAGAAATGTTGTCATCACATCCATTTGATGGATATTCCATCCCATTTTAGCATCCAATGACACCCAATTTCTAATGGTAGTATACCTTGTAGTGGGTGCAAAGGTTTCTTGATAATATATGTCTTCCTTTTGAAAGAAACCACTTGCAACAAATTTGGTCGTGTATTTATCTATACTTCCATCAACAACATGTTTGATATTGTAGATCCATTTTGAGGTGACAACCAATTTTTCTCTAGGTCTAGGAATGATTTCCCAAACCTCATTCTTCATGACGGATTGATATTCTTCCTACATAAATTTCTTCCATACTTCTTGATGATAAAATTCTTCAAATGTAGATGGTCCTTCTTCAATTAGTCTTCTCATATATGAAACATATGCAGAATATCTCTTCGGCCTTTTTCTTTCTCTAAAGGTTCCTTTCGTAGCTCCATGTCCTTCATCATCTTCAAGAGTAGATTTTAACAAATTTGGCCTCTTTCTAGCATTCGGTATGACCACAGGTTGAATAGGCTCATTTAGTCCTTCTTCTTCTTCTTGAATTGTAGAGGGCTTGTCAGGTTGTACTTCTTTTTCTTCAAATATAGGTAGATCTTCATCATCAGAATCAATAGGAATATACTTTGATCTTTTGTAGGCTTGATTTTCATCAAATATAATGTCCTTGCTTACTTCAATGTGTCTGCCTTCCTTGATGTATATTCTATATGATTTTGAGTAGAGACTATAGCCAACGAAGATCCCTTTGATGCTTGTAGAATCCAACTTCTTTTATTTTTCCTTTGGAATGTGGATGTAGGTTAGACTCCAAATATTTGGAGATAGTCCACACTTGGTTTCTTCCCTATGAATTCTTCCTCAGGTGTCATATTTTCAACAATTCTATGAGGACTTCTATTTTGAATATATACGGTTGTCATTGTTGCTTTTCCCCATAGAAATTTTGGTAAGCCTTGATCAAGGAGCATTGTTCATACACCTTCTTCAATAGTACTATTCTTTCTTTCAACCACTCCATTTTTTTCGGGATAGTAATGAACAATAATATCCCTATTAATTCCTGCTTCTTTACAAAATTCAATCAATTCTTTAGAAGTGTATTCCACACCATTGTCAGATCTCAAAGTCTTTATTTTCCTTACAGTTAGGGTTTCCACTTCACATCTAAACTCCTTGAATTTTTCAAATACTTCATCATTTTTCTTGAGAAGGTAGAGCCATGTCTTTCTAGAGTGATCATCAATAAATGTTACATAGTAAAGATGACTCCAAGTTATTTGTCAGACATGGGCCCACACACATCATAATGTATGATCTAATATTTATTTATACCTTGTTTCACTATTTGAAAATGGTTTTCTTGTATGTTTTCTCAAAGAGCATCCCTTGCAAACTCCTTCATGATATTATTTGATATGAGGGATGACATGAATTGGATGTTTACGAGTGGGAAATAATTTGTAGTGAAGATGACCATATCTTCTATTCCATAGCTCAATGGGATTGATTTCCATATGAACCATAGATTGAAGAGGTGGTGTAATGACTCTCTCTATACAAGCTTCCTTCATGAACTCCAATAACCCTAGCTTTTTCAATACTTGAATATTTTTCCCAAACCAAGACCTTTCCATCAAAAAAAGAAACTATATCCCCTTTATCTTCTAAGCAAGAAATTAAAAGCAAATTCTTTTTCAAACGTGGAACATATAGTATGTTATTAAGATGAAATTTTGCTCCATTTTCCATCTTCAAATATGTTGATCCCATGCCTCTAACAACGTATCTTTTGTTGTCTCCCAATTCCACTACATGAGAAGATGGTTCCTTTGATAAAGTTTGTAGTTGTTTACTTTCCCATGTCACTGATCCATTCATTATCATCATTAAGTGATCATGTAAGTGTAGCTAAGAACCCTTGAATTTTTACCTTGTTGAATAAGTAGTAGACAATACTCTTGATCCATATTCCTATCGAATTGAATCTCATTGTTATCATAGAGGGAGTAATTATTTCCTTCAAGCCAATGAAGTGATATTCAATCTTCTTTGACCTTAGCTCTAATACCATGTTGAGAAATCAATGCTAGTAGACCTAGGGTTAGATTTCTCTTTCTTGATAATTACTTGTAAATTATGTTGGCTTCTTTTACTTTTTTGTTATATTATCTTTCATGAAGCAATTACCAAATTATGTGTGCATGAAGATCACAAAAACATAAGACACAAGAAGTAGGCACTCTGATAGGGAAACCCTTATCTAAGGGAAAACCCAGTCAAAATATCTTCCTTCAATAGTTTTTCTCAAGAATTTTCATCCTAGACACATACCTCCTCCATATCAGGCCATCCTTTCCTTCTTCGATCCAACCTTCGACCTAGTAGCAACAACATTTCGACTCTAGCAACTTTGACTTGGTATCTTCCGGCATCAACAAACAACAACATCAACTTCAACTTTGACAAGGATACTTCAATCTCATAACTTAAACCACACAAGAGAGAGAGAGAGATCCCAAAGCTTCGATTTTGTCTTTCCCTTCCCTTTTTACCAAACTTGCACTCCTTTTAGCCTCCTTCTTCACCTTCGCACTTTTCTCAGCTTCCAACTTCATATATGAACTATGTGTGAGATGCTCCAAATGAATTCGAATTGCCTTGTATATATATCCTTCCAATGAGGTTGAATTACCTTTCTTGAGGATGACTTAGTGTGGAGGTTAGATAATTCATATTTGATTCAAAAATAATTCTTTTTACATCATTTGAAAGCCCAAGAAGGGTCTCATAAAATACACAACGACACTAATAACTCTTTATTGATCCTAGGAGTACATAATGGGGACTTTGACTAATAAAATGTTGACCCAAGCATGAAACCCATGCTTTAATAAGTGATTGTAACAACAATAAAAATTATTTTGACAAATACATTTTATGAAGACCGGACCTAGTTACATTTTTCAAGAGTCTTAGGGGTTTTACTCTTGAAAATCACAACTCAAATACAAATTTAAAATGTCATATTTCTTACCCAACCTGAATTGATACACAAGCCTTTGAATATATTTGAGATCCATCATGTGGAACTCATATTCATATGATGAAATTATCACCAAATTCTTCCACCAAATGAAACTGTTGACTAATTCACCTCATCCAATTATCAATAGAGTACACAAACAATTTCATCAATGATAACCCATTGGGCCAACCAACCAAACATTCAATCTTCATGAAGCACATTAGAGCAAGGAAAGTTCCCTCACACACCCTCAACCTATGACAATTCATGTCTTTAGGCTCACCTAAACTAAGTGTAAGTCCACTCATCAAACCACCAAACTATTTATTCCCTAGAATATGAGAGTGTTTACCCAAAATGCAAGCAATCAACACAATTTGCACCAAGCATTAGGAATAAATATTTGCAGTAAGAAAAAAAAAAGGAAAACAAAAACAAACATTTTTTTCTTTGTATATAGGTGTTGGGATTCCTATTACATGTTAGCATAGTAGTATCCTTATATTATCTTGATTTAGTGACTAAGTTAGTTAGAAATCAACCACCCATTTTCTGCATATGGTCTTTCAAATCTTAGGAATTCACTTATTTGGAATATTTCCAATAGCTCACCTAGTTGATACAGGGTAAGATCCAGGGAGTGTATAACGTGTATATAAGCCTCCCCATGATGATCAAGGGACTAAGCTAACCCCCATACTATAATTGTGAGGAAAATGAATATACTGGGGAATATCTTACATCACGTTGTTAGATGTTCTATGAAGACAATACCCCACGTAGTCTTCTTATAAAACCTAAGATTCGAGTTGTGAATCCAATCACAAACCCAATATCTAGGATTCCAGTGGCATCTTTCAAAAACTCTCTTCTATAACCTAGTTTATTCAACCATGATATTAGAATCATTATCAATAACCAAACACATGTAACATTATAATAGACAATATACACCATACATTTAAAACTAAAAAATTAAAAATTAAAAACAACTCTGATTGTCCCCGCTATTGAAGCAGGTAAAGAACACTTTAATTCTCTTTCTATTAATGAAATACTTGTAATAATAATAAACAAAATATCAATACAATATTTCTTTCTTGTTGCAATTGATGATTTTCCCCTCTTGCAACAACCTCAATGCTGTCGTGAGTACATGATCGAGTCATCAATGAGAGCTGCAAAGGCCATAAGAGTGAAGGGGAAGAATAAACATTTGATGAAGTCATTTCTGAATTCTATTCAAAAGTGAAGAAAAAGAAAAATAAATGATTTACTAGTTATATAATTGAAAACATCATGTACCATCTTATGAAAACATATTTTTGATGATAAAATTTATTGAAATAAGTGTTTTATGTTTATGATTAATGAATGAATGGATGTTATAGTTTAATGAATAATTGCTATATGTTTCTTTATGTAAAAAGCATGTATGTTTATCTATGAATTTTTTGTTTTGCTAGTGTTTATGCACGAATCCTAATTTGTTGATTTCAACTATTTCCTAGTAGATAGATTGGGTACTAGGGAATTGAGAGTGATTTGAGGGGGGGAGGGGCCATAAGAGCTTCCACCTTCATGTTGTTAGCCCTATTCACTAGAGAACAAATTAGGATTTGGATAATATTGCAGAAAACTTCCCTCAATACAACAGAGCAACAACAAAGTTAATGTTGATTTCGTGTGTGGCTTCGTCAAATCGAGGGACATTTGCTCCAGGATTTGACTGCTCCGATAAATTATTCTAAAAGAAGAGAGGATCTCACTTGGGTATTCATGCACTTGATTCTTTTTAATTAAGATTAATTCATAAAAATGTTTGTTGATTGATTATATTATTTTGATGATTATTTTTCTACCTTCAACTCAATTTATGTGAGTTTTGGGTAGTTTATTCTCAATTTATTTGTTTTCATCCCAAATTCGACATCAAATCAGTTGAAATGGATCTTTACTAGTAAATTTCATGTATGTTATACAAATCAAGTCAAAATTTTATTATTTTTTCATCTAACTTGTTCATATGAGTCTTCTACCTCGATTACCTTCTCTTGTTTGATAGACCTAGTACTTTTTTCTACATTGATATTTCTAGTCATGCTCCTTGTAAAATTACATTTAGGAGACAAACTCACATTGAGAGAAGTCCTTCTTTTCTTTAATCTTGGTGCTTTTATTCTTGGCATGAAAAATTGACTTTTCATATCTAGGACTTCTTATTCAACATGTGTTCTAGGTTCAACCATAACTACTATAGTTACATGTTCTTGAGTCAACATGATGTTATTCCTTCTTCGTATAAGCTATATTTTTCTTCTTTTCGAAGAAAAACAGATTTAGGTCAAACTCTAGGGTTTTGGGATTTCTTATCAATCCTTCTAGGCTGCTAGAGTTTATAAACCCTATACTTCCAATTTTTATCGAACCTTTGTCATATGCAAGTTTTCTTTCTAAAATTGAAATGCCAAAAACCATAAAATCCATATGTGATAAAATTAATCAAGACATATTAGGGTTTATAGTCCATTATAACTTTTGTGAGGCAACATATCTCAACTAGTTGCATATGCAAGGCATCTTTCAAGGTTCACTTCATCAATACAATGCCCTGCTTCTGAGAAAATTCTAAAGTGCAATGTAACATTTCCAAAAGAAACATAGGTCCCCAAAACTTCAATCCAATGTATAACACTTCAGTTTTCCAAATAATTTTGGCAAAAGTATGAGAATTTCACATAGTTAATCCCTGACATGCTTGATTAGCTTTCATGTGCAGTTACCCAATATACATTTTGATAAAGAGGCTTCTTTGAAGCCTTATCGAGCTATGGATTAGCTACCGCAACAATCAATATTGGTTCAGGCTAGGGTCATTAACTGCCATGTCCCTGACATTTTGATATATCTCGACAACCATTGATTTGCATTTCTCACTGCCATTGGATCATATCACTCAACAGAAAGGCATGCATTATGAAAGTCCCATCTTCTCACCCGACATTACAAATTTAACATTGGATGTAATGAGTGTGGGTCTTCAAATCGCATCAGGGGTTAAAATCACATTGAAATGCACGCAGGTTCAAGGGGATGCACCTAATCAGCCATAGGATCGATGGATTTACAACCGCTTGATGTATCATATTCAAATATGAAAGTGGGTGAATGACGATTAAATGATATGATGGGAGGGGCTAGCCCCACTACTGGGTCGATGTGGTGTCATGCTATTGGGTATCAGGTGCAAAATAATTCCTAAAAAACCACCCCTCGATCTGTCTGATACTTCTTATCAAAACAAGGGATCATGGTTCTGTGAATATCAATTTGTTTTATAATACTCCATTAACCGTCAAACTTCCAATGCAAAACCCATCGATACACAGAGGGGTCTTTGGATTCACCT
>APFE031312842.1:113431-137639 GCA_000404065.3 Pinus taeda | reverse complement strand
ATCCTCCATCTTGAGTTTCCACAACTCAAAAATCTGACCATTGAACTTCTCAATCTCTATCTTTCCACTGCTCGCCATATTCTTTCACCACCATAATCGATCTCGCAGATCTCCCACTGAACAGGGTCTCCCATAGGCCCGAGCGAAACCCCTTAGCAACAAAGGCGTCCCCTTGAAGCCAAAATAGCTTTGATACCAAATGTAGGTTTCAACCCCGTACAGAAATTACCTGCATACGAATTCTAAATTACAGAAAAATAAATAATGCGAGATCTTAACACATAAAACACATATACACAGAGATTTTCCCCTAGATCCCAAAACCGGGACTACCAGCTTGATTTTTCATTATTATTCCTTTCAATGTTACAATACATATTTATACATGCCGAAGCATCCAATACCATGGACCGAAAACCATCGCGTCCAAAACCATGGACCGAAAACCATAAGTAGGTTCGCCCAACCTAATATAACAAGAATATAACACAACCCAACACACCTGGGTTGGGAAAATCCTTTGCCTAACAGTTAATCAAACCACATTGAAAGTCTTTAGCGGGTTTCTAGATATTAGCTTTGGGTCAATTTTCACCAAGCCATTTGTAGTGTTGTTATGTGTTCAAGAGAACAGTTCAAACAAACCATTCATCTACAAGATATTTGTCATCCATTTTTACCATCCCTGAGTCAGTCCTTGCCAATATATTTCTTCAAAACTTGATCTATGATTTTGTGTTGTGGGCTTGCCTACAACGGATCGCTTTCTATCGACTTCAGCTCATTATCTAGGAAGTTGATCTAGAAATTGTTACTACCTTGAAAACTGCATGCCCTAATGGCAGTTTTCTCGCCTTCGACGATAGGTTGCATCATTGACCTTTGATCGAATGATTCTATGACATGTTCAACTTCAGCTCATTTATTCACATTTCATGGATTGTACTGAGTACTTTGAGAGCCATTGACATTATTGGTGGTTTCTCTCATGCTTGTTAACAATCCACATCATTGACTGGTAATCAAGTGGTTTCTACCATGTTCGACTTTGACACATTCATTCACATGGATAGAATCGTAATAGTTCGGGAAGTGGAAATCAAGACCTTGGATCTAGTTTCTACCATCCAAGCTGTGAGGAATTTTGTTATTCATTATACAGTGGACTATTCATAAATGGATGGCTGCGTCCATACTGTGTCTACACATTTCTATACTCTTAATGTATTACAAAATCATTCCTGTATCAAAAGAGTTTAGTCAGTTTTCTAGTCAGTTTTGATCTAAGTATGGGAATGCCTATCTCAACGATGATATGTCTATATATATATATATATATATATATATTATATATATATATATATTTTCATTGAATGTTTTTATAGGTTCCGACTAGGGTGTCCACAAGATGATCCTTGAAATGATAAAGTACTTCACTCTTCATAAATGACAGACTCTATCTTCATCTATTACAGGCTTTGCACATTAGGGTGCAATCTGTTGCACTAAAAGTTGTCACCTTGACATTCTGCTATCTATGTGAGTTCATTACCACTCATACTTTCCTCCTCTGCAAGTCTAAAACATTAGTTCCTCATATCAAGTCTAGAAAATAAGAGAAAAGCTCTCAAAAGTCTTTAAAACTTTGGTTCCGCACTTTCTCTTTGTCTTACCTGCGGTCCCGCACCTAATGGTCATGTCTCTTGCACACCTGACCACATTGTCTCTGTGTTAAAGGTGCAGGCCCCTGTAAAAGTTAAAAAGGCATGAGTATACTCTAAAAAACTCACTTTCAGTTATTTCTAGAAGCTTTTGGAAGGAATCTTGAGGTGGCAAGTTCACTCTTTTTAGGTTCATGTATCCCATACCTTAAGGAGCTAACCCCTTGATGTAAGGATCTTATCCCTTTGAAGGAGGATTCTATCCCTTCATAGGTGGACCAATAACCTCCTCCTCTAGAATATAAAAAGAAGCACTGGGCTGGTTACTTGTGAGTTAGAGGCTTAATATTTTTTGAGGTGAAATGCTGCTGGGACTTTGTCTTCTTTAGTTTGAGTTTTTATGACGAGAGATTACATACCTCTAAGATCTCATTTGAAAGAGTGCAATAGTTGTCAAAGTAAAGGAAATTCCTGTTTCAGACCCCAGGAAGAGCTTGTTTAACATCAAGGCTGAAAAGGTTGTAAGGTTCTTCTACTATTCAAAGTTAATACAAATATATTTGTTTTTCTCAATAAGCTGTTAATTCATGGTTTATTTTATGGATTCCTTGATCACCATAATAGACATGATTTATAATATTTGTTATGTAGGTGTTATTTAGTGTTTGATTGCTTATCATTGTAGGTCTTCAAAGGTAACGCTTTTGAACGATTGGAGGCTAACTACTATGAACAAGCACTGGATCTAACGTAAGATCTTAACACCTTTGTAGTATTTACTTATAAATCGCATATGTCTAGAGAAAGATAGGTTTGTTTGTCCATTTGTTGCTAGACTATCTTCTGATACTAGGGAGATTGGCCTTCTCCGCAAGATCGATTTATATGGCAAACATGATTCTACCCTTATTGTGTTGTTATGAGAGTTATCCTTTCATACATTTAGAGTGGTTAGAGGTACACTTTGTGAAAAGGGAAGGACAAGGAAACAACTTGGAGGAGCTCTTCTACAAGATTGACACCTATAAGGTTGTCACTCACTCCATTTATATCAATACAAAGAGTTATTTTGTTTTCCTATATGTGAAGTTGATATTTCATGTATTTCAATACCATGTTGATCTATTGAATAAAGTAGATAGATGATGCTACATAGATCTCATAGTTTCTTGGCTTGTGTTATCTGGTTGTGGAGGTTATAATCTTCTCAGTTGGAGCTAGGATTGGAGCATTCAAGCCAAAGAAGGAGTGAAACATATGACAAATTCCAAATAAGTTTCTTCCCCTCATCTACTTTAAGGAAAACATTGCATCCTTTTTCATTCTCTTGTTCTAGGTTAGCCACCAAACCTAGGGGAGATATGTCTGTCTGCATTTATAAATCTTGTATAATAATGGTTATCTAGGAAATGGAAAGGCTAGGAACACCCACTGTCAATGCAGGAAATCCTCCATGCCAATGAGAACTCATAACCAAGAAACCACATGCATATGCCATGCAAGCCAAAACTAGAAAGTAAACCATACATGCAACTTGATACCTGCAAATAAATCTAGTTTTAGTTGTTGATCCCACTATCGTCTTGCACTTTCCTTCATTCCCTTTCCTTCTTGCTCCAAATCCCAAGTATACCACCTTCGTCCAAGAGTGATCCAAGAAAATATGTGTCCAAGAATATGAGAGAGAGAGATTATAGAAGAGAGCTCCACCAAAACCAGTCAAAAAGCTACCAACTGATTTTGAGAAGGATTTTTCTGAATGAGGCCTCTAATTTCTTCATTTTCCATTATTTTTCTTCAATTTCCTCCTCACATGAAACCTGTGACCTTTCACCTTCCTTTTCTCCCAATTCCTGTTATTTTCATAAATAATATGCCAATTAATACCTATTTTCGTTTTCAAAGCCTTTGCCGTTGCCTTTGCCAATTTCCTTCACCATAATAGACCAAATGAACACCCACTAGGATGCTTTTCCCAACATTCAGATTGGAATACGTGTCCCATGACCTTAGTATTATATTTTTCACATTGAATTTTAACCAGGGTTGTTATATAACCCTCCCCCTTGGGGGACCGTCCTTGGTGTTCAATGACACCTACAACTAGCAAGATTATTGACAACCAAAACATACTGCCCATGGATATTTATAACGTAGCTCATTGCAGTATTTACCATGATATACTGCTAAAAACATGAAAATAATATCATTTATAGTAACTTTATAACATATCTCATTATGATATTTACAATAAAAACCACATATACTCTTATAGACATTTTCTTGAACCAGAAAATAATCATACTGTCTATGGAGCTTTATAACATAGCTCAATACAATATTTACAATAATATACACATATGCACATATGCACATTTTCTCAACCAACAAATAAAAGGATATGATGCCTACATCCACAACAAGGGAATCTAGAGGCTCACACCTTCACCCTCAAAATAATACCAGGATTCGCCTCCTTCCCAGGAATTCCAGAATCCACTGCCAAAGTCAAAGCTACATCCAATGTCCAACACTACAATATTGTTCCACTTGTTTCCTCATTGAACAATTACGAGTTCATTTTTCCAAGTGTTAGAACTCTGTAATTTTATGAGGTTGCAGAAGAAAATCACAAAGGTAACCACAAACCTACTTTTGAAGCTGGGATCTAGCCTTGCTAGCTTCAGAGAGGGCTCTCACTGTAAGATTTAACTTTGTGTATTAAATATTAGGCTAGTTATGAAATTTAAGGCTTGATTTGTATTTGAATGGTTGGTTGATAACTATATTACCATTGGGCTATGGAGTCTGTTTCGTAAGTACAAATCGATTTCAATGTTTACAAATAGATCTCACAGGGCAGGATAGGCAAATTGATTGGATTCTTTTAGTTTATGGGATGGGGAAGGAAGAATAGATTAATATTCACTTTATATATAAAGCATTGTTACCTGAATTCTATATTTAAAGTTCAGCAGAAAACATGGAAATTATTCAAAGCCGGGATGAAAGTGTATATTTAAAAAACTTTTGCCCTTTAATTATATATTGAATAATTCAGATTAAGAAACAAATATGTGTGATAAACAGAGAAATATAAACACATAAAATGATAGAGGAACTTCACCAACAACATGACACAAGAATCCTGTGAAATAGCTTTCTGTATTACTGGTAAATCCGTTGATAATTCAACAATGTACAGTAGCATTCTTCTACATAAAAACCAACCACTATTACTTCAAATGATGAAGTATTTATACAAATTTATTACAAAATATCTTGATTTAAAATATCAATATTTGTTATGAATATCTATACAAATATCTTGAAACAAAATTCATGAAATTATTACAAAAGTACAAAAATAGACTAAACTGTTTTAAAAATATTAGTCGGTTGAGTGTTGATGTTGTTTTTGGGATTTTTGGTGGTGAGTGGGCCTTTAAACGAGCTATGTGGTTTGTCTTACTAGAAGATGTGTCTCACTGTTCCACTATTCCCACTACATTCTGTTTGATGACTATTGTGTTGAAAACAAGAATTTGTTCTTTGTTCTTTCACTGTTGTTTTTCTGTTAAAAGCGAGCCCGAGGGACCGATTCTTTCAGAATATGAATGGATGCCAGGAGGGGCCATGTGGAAGCTAAGGACTGGAGGCCGGGAGATGAAGTGGAGGTGGAGACAGGTTCGAAAAGTCAAAGGAAGTTTCTTTTCGGGGGGGAGGGGGTTGCTACAGCGATGTATGAGATGGGGGGGCCAGAAATATGGAGAGGATTACACGTAGCTTTGAGTTTAGACCCCACTAATAATTTGAAATGGAGCTCAGGGGGGTCTAAAGTATTCCTTTGTCATTGATTTGGGCAAGTTTTATCTGGGCCATTGAGATAAGGAGCTTTTAGGAACACGTGGCCCTTTTTCTTATCACAATCACAATAGGTCCAAGGCTTATATAATACATTTTGTGGTGCTTTTCCAAGGGAGCGGAGATGAAAAATATTTTAAATCCATTCTATAGAATATCACTTTCTAGATGGGCCTGTACCATATCGCAGTCGCAATGGGAGAGGCTCTGTTTATATATAGAGGATTCTTCATAGAGCCAGACCTGAAAAACCTTTAAATTCACGATATAACATATCACATCCGATCGGGGCTTTCCACATCGCAATCGTAACTAGGAAGGGAGTACACAAGAGTGGGAACATAAACCTGGACCCAAAAACCCTTTAGAATACATATTACAATATTGTCACGTGGAATGAGTCGATCTTGCGGACAAGATAGACCTTCCTAGAATCTAATGAAGACCTAATGACAAGCAAACCAACCAGACACTATCTTTCTCTAAATGTGCTTTATAAATAAGGCAAACAAATGTGTTTAAGGCCTACCTCATGTCCAACGCAAGTTTGGAGATGCCTTTTCTCCTTTGATCCAAGTAAGTTCCTTTATCACAAACCTGCAAACACAAACAAGGCAAACGATTAAATAGCACCTGAATAACCAGTATTATAAAACATATTTAACATGAAAGTCAAGGAGTCCATGAAAAAAATAACATAAGATACTTGTTGAGAAAAATGAGCTTGATTGTATTAATTCAAAAGAAGAACTTTACAACCTTTGCCTTGATGCTGTACAAGCTCCTCACAGGGTCCAACAAGAAGTCTCCTCTACTTTGACAAGCTTCACTCACTCCCCAATGAAGCCAAAAAGGTATGTGATCTCTCCTCTTAAGCTCAAATAGGAAGTCTTGATTTCACTAGCATTTACCCTCAAAAGTTCAGCTTCTAAACTCTCCAGCCACTAACCTAATGCCTCAATTTATAGTGCAATGGAGATCAGTTACCAGGTCCTCCTTCAAAGGGATAGAATCCTCCTTCAAAGGGATAGCTCCTCTTAACAAGGGATTAGCTTCTCCTCTTTTGGGATGCATGAACCACTTTGGAGCGAACAATCCACGTCAAAATTCCTTCTAGAAAACTCTAGAATTAACCCAAAGTGAGTTTTTTAAGATAAAAATTGCGCCTTTTGACTTTCACAGGGGTACGCACCCTCCCCTTTACATATAGAGCGTACAAGTATGCAGATATCCTGAACAAAAGGTGCGGGCCCGCAGGAAAAAGTGAGAGAAAGTGCGGAACCAGAGTTACATTACTTTTTTGATATCTTTCTCTCATTTCTAAAGCTTGTTTTGAAGAGCTGAGGTTTGAGACTTGCTTAGGAAGCTGGCATAGGTGGTGATAGACCCATACCAACTGCAAATAATCAAGGTGATGATATTTTTGTTTAAAGCATATATTGCATCTGACATGACTTAACCACAAACCCAGACCCGAAGCTTTTCAAAATTCAATTAATAATCTCAATGAATCTGGAAAGGGAGTTGTGTATTGTATTGCAATCACAACCGGGAAGAAGACCTTGCGAGGGAGGGACTTAAAGTTGGTACAATCGTTTATTGCGATATCACAATCGGTGAGGGAAATCAGTGGGGGGACTTATCAGTGGTTAGGACTTATCAGTGGCTGGGACTTATCGGGGGTCGAGACTTATCGGCGGTCGAGACTTATCACAATCGGCAGTGGGAATGGACTATGTATTACATGGGGGATTGAACAGGGCAGACCTGACATCTTATAAGATTGTGTGTTATGCCATTTCATGTCGGGAGGGGTTATGTATTACATGGGGGATTTATGTTATTAAAGTATACAAACGGGAACACAACTAGAGTTTGGTGATTAGAGTAACGAATGGGAATTCGGCTAGAGTTGGAATGTATATATAAAAATGGAAATGCGGCTAGAGTTTAGTAATTAGAGTAAATAATGGGAATGCAACTCTATTTGGAATGTATAAATAAAAATGAAAATGTGGCTATGGTTATGTGGGTCCTAGATAGAGTTAAAAATCATATTGCACATTAATAATGGAGGAAATGTTTTTTATAAAGGATAGATGCAAATATAATTTAAACTGTAGCAGAAATAGTTCCCGAGCCTTTATCTGCTTCTGAAGTTCAAACTTCATTCTGGCCTATCTTTAAATCCAGGAGTCGGATTTGAGAGTAGGATATACCTTTGGAAAGCTACTTCTGAGTACTTTATGATGAAAACACCTATAGTCTGATCTAATCCAAACATTGTCATGAAAAATTTTTCCTCAAATCATAGTACTTGGTGTTGCTTTAGAAATAGTTTGCATAATGAAATATTATTTACAACATCTCAAACATAATAATGATCAGCTATAATCAAGCAATACTATAAAATTATAGGACCCTAACAGTGGCTCCAGATGGGGATGGCACTCTCCTTGTGAGGTGTCAAGAACACCATAGACTAGTAGCCTAATCCATTGGGTTGATCCCAATTTTGCAACCTGTTCTTCCATTAAAAAACTGTGACTAAAACTTTTAAACTAAAACCAAAACCATTCTGCACACTAAAAACTGAAATCTGAAATACAAACTGAACTAGAAACTATAGTACAAACTGAAAATGAATAGGATGCTTGAAAAAATGTTCAAAGAACTAAGCTTACTTGCACATTGCTACCTACCCTATACTACTAAAAATCATGTTGAATCAAATAATACAAAAATTCCAATGAATCCAGTCAAGTAGATGTTGAAATAAGTGGACTACTCAACCACTTGTTAGCAAAATCAAAAGGACAACTTGACTTTTTGGCCACAAAATCAAAGTTGTAGAGTGCAATGGCAATTGCTGTTGGATTTAGTCATGAAAACATGATTGAACACTTGAGATGAAAAGAACCTCCATGTAGTTTGCTATAGGATCAGTAAAGGCATGATTAATTAGTTTACCTTGCAGGCATTCATTGGCCAATTGAGCATGGAAGATTTCATCAATTGAATTCTCAAGATTAAACCTTGATTCCAACTGTTTAGTTTCTACCTTATGTTGAAAAAAAAAACTCCCATCCCTCTGCAAATCAAAAGGAAATACAATCTTCTCTTGTTTTGGAGAAGGAATATTTTCCAAGAATTATTTAGGATCTCGGAAATTATAGGACAGAATCTGAAAATCCAAAAGTTCAACATCCTTCTCGAATCTTTCAACAACTAACTTAAGTAAACAAACTTTACTTTCAGGAGAAAATTTTCTCAACTTAAAACAACGAAACATGACCATTGAAAAATCTTCATAAATTTGAAAATCATATAATTTATCCCTGACTTCTTTTAATATTTCACAAGACAGAGGATTTTCCATATACCCTGTCATCTTTTTCAGCAAGAAATTTGATCAGCTTGTAGTGGAGTCACCATGAATGCTCTAAAATATGGATTCTTTGATAGTGGAGTCACACTAAAAACTTTGAAGCTTTGGATACTTTGAATATCGAGTCACGAGGTGAATGATACAATATTCTTGTGTCTGATCACTATCCACCATCAGTAATCAGATATGGAACATGATATGCTTTTCTTAGGAATCTAAAATGTTTAGTCCCCAGTATGGTCACCAAAATGTTAGCACTCTATAATTCTCTAAGGTTGCAGAAGAAAATCAAATAGTAACCACAAACCTAATTTAGAAGTTGGGATCTAGCCTTGCCAACTTCATAGAGGGCTCTCTCTATAAAATTTAACTTTGTTGTATTAAATATTAGGCTAGTTATGAAGTTTAAGGTTTGATTTGTATTTGAATGGTTTATTGATAACTAGATTACCATTGGGCTATGGAGTCTATTTCATAAGTACAAATCGATTTCAATGTCTACAAATAGATATCATAGGGAAGGGTAGGAAAATTGATTGGATTCTTTTTAGTTTATTGTTACCTGAATTCTATATTTAAAGTTCAGTAGAAAACATGGAAATTATTCAAAGCTGGGAGCAAAGTGTAGATTTAAACAAATTTTTTTCTTTAATTATGTATTGAATAATTCATGTTAAGAAACAATATGTGTGATAAACAGAGAAATATAAACACATAGATCAATAGAGAAACTTCACCAACAACCTGATGCAAGAATCCTGTGAAAGAGCTTTATGTGTTACTGGTAAATCCATTGATGCTTCAGCAATGTACAATAGCGTTCTCCTGTAGAAAAACCAACCACTATTACTTCAAATGATGGAGTATTTATACAAAATTATTACAAAATATCTTGATTTAAAATATAAATATTTTTACGAATATCTATACAAATATATTGAAACATAATTCAAACATGTATTACAAAAGTATAAAAATAGACTAAACTGTTTTAAAAATATCAGTCGGTTGAGTGTTGATGTTGTTTCTGGGATTGCTTGTGGTGAGTGAGCCTTTAAATGAGTGATTTTGTTTGTCTTTCTAGAAAATGTGTCTCGTTGTCCCACTATTCCCATTGTGTTCTGTTTGATGACTATTGTGCTGAAAATGCGATGTTGTTCTTTGTTCTTTCGCTGCTTTTTTTTTTGTTAAAAGCGAGCCAGGGGGCCAATTCTTTCAAACTATGAATGGATGTCAGGAGGGGCCACATGGAAGTTGAGGACTAGAGGTTGGGAGATGAAGTGGAATAGATCCAGGTTTGAAAAGTCAAAGGAAGCTTCTTTTCGGGGGGGTGCTATAGTGACATATGAGTGGGGGGTTCCGAAATATGGAGAGGATGACAGGTAGCTTTGCGTTTGGACCCCACCCCTTGAATAATTTGAAATGGAGCTCAGGGGGGTCTGAATTTTTCCTCTACCATTGATCTAGGCAGGTTTGACCTGGATTGTTGAGATAAGGAGATTTTATAAACACGTGACCCTTTTTCTTATCGCAATTGTAGCAGGGATGGGGCTTATTCAATACATTTTGTGGTGCTTTTCCAAGAGAGTGGAGCTAAAAAATCTTCTAAATCCATTCTATAAAGTATCACATCTAGGACAAACCTATATAGTATCACAGTCACAATGGGAGAGGCTCTATTTATATATACGGGATTCTCTACAGAGCTGGACCCAAAAACCTTTTAAATTCACCATATAATGTATCACATTCGACTGGGGCTTTACACATCTCAATAACAACCAAGAAGGGAGTACACAGATGTGGGAACATAAACCTGGACCAGAAAACCTTTTAGAATACAACTTATAATATATCGCATCAAGAGGGACTTAACCACAAACCTAGACCCAAAGCTTTTCAAAATTCAATTAATAATCGCAACGAGTCGGAAAAAGGGGTCATGTATTGTATCCCAATCGCAACCGAGAGGAAGGCCTTATGGGAGTGGAACTTATAGTTGGTGTGACTATGATTGCAATATCACAATCAGTGGGAGGACTTATCGGTGATGAGCACTTATCAATAGTCGAGACTTATCGCAATCGGAAGCGGGGAACAGACTATGTATTAGATGGTGGATTGAATAGGGTAGACCCGACATCTTATAATATTGTGTGTTATGCCATTTCACGTCTGAGACGGGTTATGCATTACATGGGGGATTTATGATATTAAAGTATCCAAAGGGGAACACAGCTAGAGTTTGGTAATTAGAGTAATGAATGGGAATATGGCTAGAGTTGGAATGTATAAATAAAAATGGAAATGCAGCTAGAGTTTGGTAATTAGAGTAAGGAATGGGAATGCAACTAGAGTTGGGATGTATAAATAAAAATGGAAATGTGGCTATTCTTATGTGGATCCCAGCTAGAGTTAAAAACCATATTGCATATTCATAATGGGGGAAAAGTTTTTTTTTTACAAAGGATAGATGCAAATATAATTTAAATTTTAGCGGAAATAGTTCCTGGGCCTTTATCTGCTTCTGAAGCTCAAACTTCGTTTTGGCCTATCTTTCAATCCAGGAGTTGGATTTGAGAGTAGAAGATACCTTTGGAAAGCTACTTCTGAGAACTTTCTAATGAAAATGCCTGCAGTATCATATGATCCAAAAATTATTATGAAAAAATTTTCCTCAAATCTTAGTACTTGGTGTCACTTTGGAAATAGTTTATAGGATGAAATATTATTTACAACATCTCAAACATAATAATGATCATCTATAATCAAGCAATCATATAAAAATTATAGGAACATAATACCAGAGCACACTCTGAATGTGCTTCTGATTCCATATGGAAATGCTGAGGAACAAAACAAATCCATCCCCACCCTTCCCTTCTCTACTACACAACCCCTCAGGAATCTGGTCACCCCCTTCTATTCAGTCAGACACCTTCCAAGTTCCGCAAGCATCCCCTTCTCTACTACACAGTCCCTTGAGCAACTGCTCCCTTGGCAAGGTTTCCTTGCATCGGAAGATCCAAAAACCAAGGCATATCCATGCCTCAAAACCATCATATCATTCATAGCATGCTCATGGAAATCCATGGACACTATTGGGTACCAGTGTACCACAATGTCCCTACTCCTGAAGTGCTTACTAGCATACTACTAAACATTTCAATTACTTTCACTGATGTTGCTAATTCTTGTAGTTGGTTTCAACCACCTAGTGCAGGAATTTCCATTCTTTCCTATACTAAGAACTTAAATTCCATTAGAATCAAAACAAATTGAAATAAATCCAAATCATACCTCCTTGGTGGCTTGTCAATAAGGTACACTTGCAATCCTATTTACTTCCTGTCACAACAAGTCAAACTAGTTGTTTGATCAAATCATCATGTATAAATATATCACATCCGATTAGCTCAAAATGAAACCATCATAAATCACATGCAATCATCATAAACCATAATCATATATCACATGTAACCATCATAAACTAGAATCATAGATCACATGCATAATAAAACCGAAATAAAATACTTATACTTATCCTTTAATTGGTTCTTACTTCTAACTTTGTTCTTTCTATACACACACCAGATCAGTTTCGACACCCGACAAGCACCCAGTCCCTTTACTTCTCTTCAATCATGTGCACATACACATAGTATACATCACAACTCATACATCCACACATAGAATACAACACCACACAATACATACACCTACACCTGATATACATCTATACTCAATGTACAACACCACACAATAAATGTACTACACAAAGTACAACATGAGTACACATGACATGATACCACAACTACACAATGCACATACATAGTACCTCATGCCTGCAACACAACATGTACAACATGCACACAATACCACATGTACACCAGTACCATATGTACAACATGTACACAATACCACTAGTACATAGCACACTATGTTCACAACATCACATGTACATGACACCACCTGCACAATGTGTATACAATGCCACTTGTACACTGCACCACCTGTACAACATGTACACAATACCACATGTACACAACACCACATGCATGACATGTACACGACACCACATGTACATAGCGCCACATTCACGACATGTACACATCACCACCTACACACAACACCACATGTACAACATGTACACAGACCACATGTACAATCATTCGCCCAACACGCTATGTACATAACACCACATGTACAACATGCACATGACACCATATGTACATAGCACTGCATAGACAACATGCACATAGCACCACATATCCAACATGCTCATAACAACTTATGCACACAACATCATGTATCATCATGTGCACAATACAATATGTAAACAATGCCATCTATATATAACATTTCAAAAAAACATGTAGACAACACCCTATATACACAACACCACATGCACACAACATCAAAAGTGAAACATATATACAACAATAGTACTGCACATCCATAGACCACACACTGACTCTACTAAGCAACATTGCTTCTAATTTCCTTCCATTATTCATGCATGTTTCAACATGTTGTTGGTCACATTGCTTTCATTCTGTTGATGTATCCCTTAGCATTATCTGACCATAACATAAAAATGTACATATTATAATGACATAAAATTAGTTCATATCCACATGATACTGACCTCATAGATTTGTCAGGGATACTCTTCCCACTTGATTCCTCATAAGATCATAAACCTCTTCATGTCATTCACCTACATAAGAAATCAATCCTCCACAACAATGATCCTTGAAAACCCTGTCAAAAAATGACACATATACATACATATATACATATATATATAAAAATTAGCATAAACAATCATTATCCTTTCAGATAGCGACATACATACATACATACATGTATACATATATAGACATAAGCACAATCATGATCACAACATAATTACCAAATATCATAAGGCCTGGGTTAAGAGAACTCCATTTATGCATGCAACACATGCACAACATTGAGAACAATAGTTCTCAACATAGCCAAGGCATCTGACACCTCAAATTCATTCACCTTACCATTCTTGATTACCTTTCCCATGAGTTTCCTTCAATTGTCCATTTACACCAATGGACCCAACAAGTCCAATTGGATATCATACTCTTGCCTTCAGTTTCCCTTATACATGCACTGAGCTTCATCCAGGTCTTACCTTACCTTTCAAGTATCACACAACTCTCCCTGAGCTCCATTAACTTCCTCCTTCCCTAACCAATTCCCAAGACTCTCAAAACATAAAAGGAAATACCAAGAAGAAAACAATAATAAAACCATGGAAAACCAACAACAATAAAAGACCACAAACAAAGTGGCATGACCATGCACAAGATCCAAAAAAACTGCAATCAAGCGTAACAAATCACAAAAGACCAAAATCACAAGACTAACAACATACACCATGACTCAATCCCCATGGTTCCCAATTCTTTCAAGGGAAAGCTCAACTTGAACCTTCTTACATATTTCATGGTAGCCTCTTTTCGATGCAATCTCTTGCATCATACTGCCATCAACACATAACTGTCAGTGCATAAAGAAACATACATTGGTTACCTTACCTTGTTGTACCAAGCACACTACCTTATAATTGAACACATACACTTCTTAAGGAACTCCAACTCCTTAACGAATCTAGCTGTAACTGGAAGCCAACTGTTATACCTGTCAAATACATTTCCATGAATATAACACATATCCACATAATTTTAGCCAAGGTTAGGGTTAAGAAGACTTATTGTATTCAAATCATTCTTTCATTTGGAATTAGGGTTTCCAAACATAGCCAAAGTAGTTCTCACCAAATTCCTTCCTTTTATGTTTACCTTGCTACAATCTAGTCTTACTATGTATTGTTGCATCACCAAATTTTTAGCTATATAAACAAATCATCTGTTACCTTGTCATGCTAATACCAAACATGTTCCCCTAACTAATCATGCATGTCAATCACACATTCCAAAGATCAAGATAACATATCTAATAATTTGAAACCAACCTTTAACATGTCTAACAATGTTATAGATCTTATCTGAAAATATAAGATAATAGAAATATATCCAAGAAATAACAAGATCTGAATATAGATATGCTTCACTTTATTAATCAAACCCTTAATGTATGGCAACACCATACATTCACTCCTTAAGGAAGGAGAACACTCCACAAGCCATATGCCTATTCATACAATAATCCTTCACATCTCTCGATGGGGAGTCTCTAGCCACTATATAGGCCTCATACATACAATACCATTGGTCATTACCATGGTTCCCTCTATACCATCTATCTAATACCGTGGGCTTATTACATTATTGCTAACTACATGTGATCCCTTACATGATACAAGTTAACCACCTTATTTATTACTATAGCCCATCCCATTATTACATTATTCCCTTGGGTACCTCCTTCTGTACCCGATATTATCCCCCCTAGGTATACTAAATTCCACCCCCCTTAACATGTTTAGTCCTTGAAACATACGAAGAACACAAATAATAAGATCTACTCAAAAGATTAGTCCATTGGTACCATGCATGTGCATCTAGCCATCCAAGAGAAAGGTGAACCCTCGATCCAACTGGTGCCTCACTCGCTTGAGATGGAAATTGACCCTGGCGGCTCTTCTGTGTTGATGTGTAGTAGGTGGATTGTCACTCCTCTCTATCTGTCATGAGGGGGTTGTTGTCTTTGTGGCTAATTCATTGCCATCTTGTTGGTTGTTTTCTTGTGGGGTGATGTGGGTGGTGATATGCTGAAGTGTTAACCAACGATGTATCTTTCTTTAATTCACCACCTAATGGAGCCTATTTGGGATTTGGTACATGTTGTGGTGTCTGTTCTTGTTTCTTATCTTCCAATATTACTTCAACCAATGAGTCTTCATCTGATGTATCAGTACCTGTAACATTTTATGCTTCAACCTCCTTAGACACTACCTATTTTTCTAGTACCTGGTTTGATGTTTGTGTTTGATTGTTGACCATTAAGGGATCATCATCTGATGTGTCAGCCCTGGAACATCTTTTTCTTCAGCCTCCTTAGACTGTACTTGTTTATTGATGGAAATATCCTGTAATGTAATTTTCTTCTTTTTATACCAAAGCTTCAGGAATTTCTTCTGCACATTAATATTGATAGTACGCATCGATTCCATCCAAGGGTATCCCAAAACAACATCCAAATTAGCCATATCTGAAGCATAAAAATCAGAATGCAATACATACTTGTCCATAGAAATCTTCAAATATTTATAAACTTGAACATCCTCATTATCAACCTGTGTTTTTTCAATGTGTTTTACTGGAACTTGCAACTTTTTTGCCAAATTAACATTGATAAAATTATGCTTGCAACTAGGATTTATAGACACAATGATCTTCTCCCTTTGAATCAATCCATGAACCTCCAATAAGGAGATACAAGTAGGAAATAACCCCACATGTTTCTCATTATCTTGTTTTCTAGCATGAGTCCTCTGTCTAAAAGGAATTTTTCACATTCTTCATCGAGTAGGTTAGAACACTTCTTTCTGTTAAGTAATTCCCACCATGTGGCCGCCTCATCTGCAAAATTAGCCACTACCCAAAATCTCCAATGTTTTTCCCATAAAGAATTTTTTTTCCTTTATGTATTCCTCAATAGTAGGACCATTATCTTTTCCTGTAAAATATAGAATCACCATGAAGAGGGTTTCGGAAAAAAAATTCATTTACCTGGCGAAAATTTGAAATTGTCACAATTTAGTCAATATTGCTCAGAATCCCTATTATGACCTATTTTCAGAAATGGAACAACCATTATGCATCTTCCCATGTGATAGAAATCCTGATCTAGGCACTAGAATGTCAGATTCGCGCTGCAACTATCCCACCATCACAAACATTTCTGAAAAAGAGTTGTTTTTAAATCAGTGATATCTCCCTCATCCGAAGTCCAATTCGACTGATTTTTTTTTTTTAATTGGGTACTTTTTTTAAGAGAACCCAGATCTACAATTAGATTCTGCAAATGTTGCCCCAAAAAGTACAAATCCAATCTGCAAACTTGCTGCCCTGAAAAATGTTTGCAACACAACTGATTTTTAAATCAGCAATATCTCCCTCATCCAGACTCCGATTAGGCCGATTTTTTTAATTGGGTATTTTTTCACAAAAAATCCAGATTTGCAATTAGATTCTATAGATTTTTCACCAGAATGTACAGACCTGATCCACAAACTCATATGTCTACGACCCAACTGATTTTTAAATCAGCGATATCTCCCTTATCCGGACTCCGATTCGGCTGATTTTTCTTTTCAAATTGGGTATTTTTTCGCCAAAAACTCAGATATGCACTTAGATTCTGCATATTTTCCAGTAGAATGTAAAAATATGATCTTCAAACTCGCTTCCCAAAAAATTCCTTCAAAAAATTAAAAAAAAATACTCTGTTTTGCCAAAGAAAGTGCTTTGATACTACTTGTTATAGATCTGACCTGCAAATATATGAAAATAGAAATAAACCAAAGAAATAACAAGATCTGAATATAGATAGAAATTCTTCTTTATTGATCAAACCCTTAAGGTAGGGAAACACCATACATTCACTCCTTAAGGAAGGAGAACACTCCACAAGCCATATTCTTGTTCATGCAATAATCCTTGACATCTCTCAATGGGGAGTCTCTAGCCTCTATATAGGCCTCATACATACAATACCCTGGGTCATTAGCATGGTTCCCTCAATACCATCTATCTAATGCCATGGGCTTATTACACTATTGCTAACTACTTGTGGTCCCTTACATGATACGGGTTAACCACCTTATTTATTACTATGGCCCATCCCATTATTACATTATTCCCTTTGGTACCTCCCTCTATACCCCATATTATCCCCCTTAGGTATTCAAATCATTCTTTCGTTTGGAATTAGGGTTTCCAAACATAGCCAAAGTAGTTCTCACCAAATTCCTTCCTTTTATCTTTACCTTGCTGCAATCTAGTCTTACTATGTATTGTCGCATCACCATATTTTTAGCTATATAAACAATTCATCTGTTACCTTGTCATGCTAATACCAAACATGTTCGCCTACAACTATTCACACATGTCAATCACACATTACAAAGATCAATACAACGTATATATTAATTTGAAACCAACCTTTCACAAGTCTAACAACCATGTCATAATCAACAATCAACTCACATTCATCATTCATAATACATAATGCTACAACTATCACCTACTTACACTCAAGTACATATCAATTATCTCAACACATATGTGTTAGTAGAACCATCTTAAAATAAGATCCTTTCGTCATGCAATCTTACAGACACATACTCATATCATGCAACTAATCAAACATTCAAACAACAAATAGACAACATAATAGACACCCAACACTCAAACACCAAATAGATGACATAATAGACACCAAACACTCAAACACCTAATAAATGACATAATCAAACATTCAAATACCAAATAGATGACATAATCAAACATTCAAGCACAAATTAAATGACATAAGCAAACTCATACCTTAATGGATCTCATGGGAGGCTACCTTTTCTACAAAATCAATCTAGATTAACACAATATAACTTCAAAACATATCAACTCAAACATAAATAAGGTCATGATATCCATAATTGTAATTAGCTAACATGCTCAAATCACAAACTCATAAACAATTGTCATTCATGCATAACAATCACATATGCACAATCAGTCAAGATTAGTAAAACACACTATCATAATATATTAACTCATACCTGATGTCATAACCTTAACCATCTACACAGGCCAATCCAAATTAACATGATACATATAACATCAAGATCTTAATGAAATAACCCTAATCATCAAGTTAACTAACATATGACAATAACAAGTTAACATATAACATACTCATCAACAACATAGAAAATAATCATCAAGTTAACTATCATATAAAAATCAATAAGTTAATCATATAACATACTTATCAACAACATATAACATAAGCATCAAGTTAACTAGCATAAAGCAACAACAACAATGAATATACCAACAAGTTATTATCATTCATGACTATTTGACACATGTGCATATGACCACACTGATTCACTGGCATCTACCATGCATGTAACCACAATAACAATAAAAAGAAAAACATGCATATAAGTAACCCTAATTCTTATAATAACCATTAACCACATACCTGCATTGCAAACGTACAAACCTATATGATGATCTTCTCTTACCCCGAAGTCTAGTGTTGCAAACTCACTCTAATGATTTTCATCTCCTACTTCATCTCAATCAAGACATTAGCAACATAACATACCAATATTATCATGATGACCTAAACTACATACAATGACCTCACAATGCATGTTTGACCTACTATACATGCATAAATATAGCCATAACAATGCATGCATAACAATGTATAGATACTGACATGCATAATAAATGCATATACAACTGACATGCATTCAGGGCAAACACATCCCAACAACAACATCATGAACTCCTACATGGAAACACAACTGTAACAATGACCATCACCATGCACACATAACAAGCACACATAACAAGCACACATACAACCTACATGGATGCACGACAAACACATTCTGCCTATCCTATCCAAGGGGTGAACCATGCTTTGATACCACTCTATGGTATCAGATATCATGCAAAGAGAAAAGAAGCCAGACACCACCCAAAGAGAACAAAACCCACTCTGATATCACTCTGTAACACCCTCCTCCCACCCTTATTGAAGCTTACCAGACCAACGGGATAAATATGTCACAAAAAGTTACTATGATCTTATTCAACTCCCTAATTGTAGTTAAGGAAGTGGAACTGACGATTCAACACTTTATAGACCTCCCTTGGGTGCTATAAGACCCCTAGGAGCTAATCCACCACTCCAAGTGCCCAACCCCTGAGTCAACCTAGTCTTTTAGTGAATTAAACCCCCATTCGCACCCATGACATGGGCATGCATGCAACTGGGACCAACATAACATACCAATATTATCATGATGACCTAAACTACATACAATGACCTCACAATGCATGTTTGGCCTACTATACATGCATAAATATAGCCATAACAATGCATGCATAACAATGTATAGACACTGACATGCATAGTAAATGCATATACAACTGACATGCATTCAAGACAAACAAATCTCAACAACAACATCATGAACTCCTACATGGAAACACAACTGTAACAATGACCATCACCATGCACACATAACAAGCACACATACAACCTACATGCATGCACGACAAACACATTCCGCTTATCCTGTCCAAGGGGTGAACCATGCTTTGATACCACTTTGTGGTATCAGATATCATGCAAAGAGAAAAGAAACCAGATACCACCCAAAGAGAACAAAACCTGCTCTGATACCACTCTGTAACACCCTCCTCCCACACTTACCGAAGCTTACCAGTCCAACGGGATAAATATGTCATGAAAAGTTACTATGATCTTATTCAACTCCCTAATTGTAGTTAAGGAAGTGGAACTGACGAATCAACACTTTATAGACCTCCCTTGGGTGCTATAATACCCCTAGGAGCTAATCCACCACTCCAAGTGCCCAACCCCTGAGTCAACCTAGCCTTTCAGTGAATTAAACCCCCATTCGCACCCATGACATGGGAATGCATGCAAATGGGACCCTCCAGTCACTACCACAATTCCTGTAAGGGAGATACTACATTCTTTTTCAATCAGTTTTGTCCCAGATACTACGAGATCTAAGCCACTTTCTCAGGGCTAGTCTCCAAACCATTGCTCGGAACTTGAAGAGACTTTTGAAGATAATAAATGACACTAATACAAAGTCTATAACACAATATTTCATCAAGGAATTGACCTAACCAAGCCCAACCATGACAGGAATTTCATCAAACATATCACAAATATGAAATCTACAGGTATCAACAACAGATCTGAGCATAGGGGTCTCATACTTATCTGAGAATCACTAAGAAGCATTTATGCCTCATCACAACAACTAAATTACCATATATTAATCCATATATTTATTTTACATTCATTGATTAATCAAAGCATGATGAGAGCCATGCATTATCATTGTCATAAAGCTCACTCATAACCAACATATAATCAAACAAAATATCAAGGATATAACAACCATATAAACCACATATAAACAAGTATATTTACCCATAGAATACCAAGTATAAGGACATATTAATAATAAATGTAAAGGATAACCAAGTTTGGGACTTCCATGTTCCACCCGACCAAAGATTGGTCAAATCAAATCTCTCTTCATCCAAGCACCCTCTTTCCATATTCCAAGCATGAATGTGGTATCTCATAAAACATATCCATCAAAACCAAACTAGGACTTCCAGAGGAAAAACTACCTCAACCCTCAACTAGTGATTCCACCTCATGGTCAGACATCACTAACCATCACCAGATTGGTCTCTACCCAACTTTTCGAAGGCTCCAGAGTGTGTGTTCGAACCAAGGCTCCTGGACTAACAACTCAACCCACAACTATTGTCGGGCTCTAGAGTGTTTGTCCAACCAAGGCTCTAAGACTAGTAACTAAACCCACCAAGGGCTCCAAATCATTTCTCCAACCAAGGCTCGAGGACTAATAACTCTACCCAAGCTATTACAGGGCTCCAAAGAATTTGTCCAACCAAGCCTCCATGAACCAATAATTCAACCCATAGCCAAAGGAACATGAGAAGCAACCATAAAAAAAGGGGAAATACTCCCACAACACCATGGATATCTAGGAAATGGAAAGGATAGGAAAAACCATTGTCAATCTAGGAAATCTTCCATTCCAATGACAACTCATAACCAAGAAATCACATTCATGGGCCATGCATGCCAAAACTAGCAAGGAAACCACACATGCAACTCGATATCTGCAAATAAATCCAATTGTAGTTGTTGATCCCGCTGTCCTCTTGCACTTTCCTTCCTTCCCTTACTTTCTTGGTCCAAATACCAAGTATGCCACACTCCTCCAAGAGTGCTCCAAGAAACTATTTGTGTCCAAGAGTATGAGAGAGAGATAGAGAGAATAAAAGAGAGCTCCACCAAAACCTGTCAAAAATATACCAACTAATCCTAAGAAGCTTGTTTGTCAATGAGGCCTTTATTTTCTTCATTTTCCATTTTTTTCCTTCAATTTACTCCTCTCATGCAACCTGTGACCTTTCACCTTCATTTTCACCTAATTTCCATTATTTTCATAAATAAAATGCCAATTAATACCTCTTTTCCTTTTCAAATCCTTTTCCATTGCCTTTGCCAATTTCCTTAGACATAATAAACTAAATGAACACCCAATAGGATGTTTTTCCCACCATTCAGTTTGGAATACATGTCCCATGACCTTGTTCTTATATTTTTTACATGGATTTTTAACCAAGGCTGTTACATAAATAACATGTAATTCCTAATGCCTCTTCCTAGAATTCTTGTCCTAACTCAACACCACGGTGCATACTCCTTGCTTTCTCCTTTAGCACCCCATTCATATTTTCTGCAAATCTATTTTGTTAAGGTGTGTATGGATTAATATTATACCTTTATATACCGCACTTCTTACATAATTCTTTGAATTCATTACCATAGAAGTCTCCACTATTATCTCCTCGACAACTTTATTTTATTTTGTCTAATTTGAAACAAGATCATTAAACTCTTTGAATTTGTCAAATACTTCATATTTCTTTTGAAGGAAATAAATCCATGCATTCCTCTATAAGTCATATATAAATGAGACATAATTCACATTTATGTAGTGGTGGAACAAAAAAATGTCCAAACATATCAATGTGCACCAATTGTAATATTCTCTTTGATATTGTAGAACCGGAGGAGAATATTACTCGGTTTTGCTCCCCAAATAAATGATGTTCACAAAATTCAAAATCTAAAGAGTGATTCGACATACCTTCTATGATGCAATTACTATGTACTCATTGGGGGAATTTTGAGGTTTAAAATGGGCCAACTAAGGAAAATAATAAAATAGTAGTTAAAATAATAAAAGAAGACCTATGAATTTTAAAAGAAAAAGAAAGGAAACTACTTTTTCTACTATAATTTTGGCTTATCTCCCTAGAGTTTCACTCAAATGTCAAGAGTATACACTTTTGGGATGTGGAATTAAAGTATACATCCAATTAGTACCGACTTTAAATACTTATGAGTAGGTCCACATTGAAAGCAATTGAAAATACATGAAAAAAATGTGTTCAACATGTTTTCTCCATGCATTTTCATTTTTTTGATGTGGAACACTCAAAAGTATCTAGACTGGGTACCTGTTGGATGTGAAATTTAATTTTGCATCCAATGATTGACTACTTTTTAAATTTTAGTGAACCTATAAGGAGATAAGCAAAAATACAATTGAAAAAACTAGTTTTCTTCTTTTCCCTCCGAAATATTTTCTCCTGAGGATGACATCACCATATTGAATCCTATCGGTTCTTTTAAGGTTACTTTTGTTAGTACATTTTTTGTTTTGATGTCCATTTTTTACCATAAAATTCCCCTAATGACTCAAAGGCCCTTCTCTCCAATATGTCTTAATATTCGATGCCACAACACAATATTTTCTCCAAAGTATGAAGGAGTTTTTCCTTCTTCTACTCACTCCTAGGAACAATGGAATTGTTGCACCGATCACTAATAGTGCTTCCCAACAACATATATATAGTTCCATTTTGAAATCCCCTCAGTAATACCACATCGAAATATCTTGTAGGTACCATATCCAAACACTATTTTTACACTTGTATCACTTATATTTCTTTAAAAGATCAAATTTATGGCCAATCCCAGGATGTACGAAACAACAAGGAATATTTTAATCCTTCTGCCATTATATTAAACTCGACTTTTCATTGTCCTATAATTTCCGCTATTGATACATCCCTTAGAAAAGCATCACCACCATCTTACCTCTCATACTTGAAAAACACTCCTTATGAGGATTCATATGAAAAGATGCACTTAAGTTGACCGATCATGCCTCATGATCTACATGTGTACTTGAAGAAACCAAGTACACATCCCCTCCTTCACTCGAGGAGGTTTTTTCATCTAAAAATGAAGCATCTTAAAATCCCTTCCCTTTCCTAGAAATTTTAGATGTATAGTCTTTCTTGTAATGCCCTTATTATGCACTTCTCGTATATACATTTACGCACTTTCCTGGAGATTTGTAACTTCCTCTAGATTTAGATCTCCCACTTGAGGAATG
>APFE031312842.1:68030-89122 GCA_000404065.3 Pinus taeda | reverse complement strand
ATATATAGATATAGATATATAATCATGGTGAGACTTAAGATCAAAGCTTCCCGTTATGTTATGTGGGTGGAGGCACTTATTCATCGAGCCGTATCACAAAGGGCGAAACATGTCCCTTGGAATTTAACCTACGTGAATGGGAGAACTAAATGTGCTCCCAACCACTCGAGCTATCAACATAGGACATCTTTTTCAATTAATATTACCTTAACATGAAACCTACTATGAAGGTGTACATACTTTATCTCCCTTTAGATTTGAACTTGTAACGTTTCAAGAGGAAACACACACACACACACACATATGAACTTCTAATCTCTCAAGATGAAACATATATTCTTAGAGATTAGACCCCTCACACACATGTATGTGTGTGTATATCTATATATAATTTTTTGAAAATAAATATATTTTTGTATTAAAAGTAGTGAGATGTTTTAGCCCAATATTTTAAATAATTAAATCAATTATTTATGATATGGTTTAGTTTATAAAGGCAATTCAATTGGTGATCGTTGTATTACGAAGTATTAGGTAAACCACGAGATTCAACATTCAAATCCCCTCCATCAAACAAAAAAAAAACAAAAAAACCTATAATTTAAATTTTTTATCTTATAAATTTCTAAACACTTTTCAATTTATAAAGTTAATCAAATTATTTCTAAAATTCCTAAAGTTTATATTTGCATAATTTCTTTTCAAAAATAAAATTGTCTCATAAACAAATTTCATATTTTTTTCAATTCACACACACACACACACACACACACACACACACACACACACACACACACATATATATATATATATAATCATGACGAGACTTAAGATCAAATCTTCCCGTTATGTTATGTGGGTGGAGGCACCTATTCATCGAGTCGTATCACAAGGGGCCAAACATGTCCCTTGGAATTTAACCTATGTGAATGGGAGAACTAAATGTGCTCCCAACCACTGGAGCTATCAACATAGGACATCTTTTTCAATTAATATTACCTTAACATGAAACCTACTATGAAGGTGTACATACTCTATCTCCCTTTAGCTGTGAACTTGTAACATTTCAAGAGGAAACACACACACACACACATATATATGAACTTCTAATCTCTCAAGATGAAACATATATTCTTAGAGATTAGACCCCCACACACGTGTATGTGTGTGTGTGTGTGTGTGTATATAATATATATATATATATTTTATTTTATTTTATTTATTTTAACTAAAATGGTTATGATTTTTATTTATTTGAAAAAATCTTGGGTCTTTGCCCAAGCGGCTCCTATTACATTGCAGATTTCTAACTGTTGTTGATTATGTTCTGCTAGATTTTCAGGGCATTTGTACAATGCTTTCATTGTTTACAATTAGCAGTCCTTTCATCAGAGAGCTGCCTTTGTTTACCATCTGATCAGCTTCACTGTTTGACTTTCTAAGAATATGATAAAACTTACATGTGTCAAAGTCTAGGAGAACTCTCTTCAATCTGTCCAGTATTTTATTGAGGCTGGCATTGCTAGATAAATTTCCCAGCTTTAGGTTTTTTATTATTAACTCTGAATCTCCGAAGACTTGGAGGACTTTGGCACCTTTGTCTCTTGCAATTTGGCAAGCTTTGAGTAGCCCAAGGATCTCTGCTTGATTGTTAGATTTCTGGCCTAACCCCCAGCTGAAACAGTCTTTTGAAGTCCCATCCGAAGAGTAGATGGCCCCCCAAGCACTAGTGGCTTCGGGATTACCTTTAGGCGCTCCATTGAAGAAAATTGTGGTTAAGTTTTGTGACTGCCACCATGATTGGAATTTGTCATCTTCATCTCTTATGCGCCATTCCTGATTTGCCTTCTGTGGAGAGAGGAGCTGCTTATGCAGGCAGGGCTCTAACGGGCCTAGCCATCTTTTTTCTTCTGGTAGTAGCATTGGGTCTTCTTTGAAATATTGTTGTTGGGCTGCTTCCAGGAGAAAGGATTTAGCTTTTGCTGCTACTTGCAGAGGAGAGTGCCTCATCTCTCTGAAAATCTGTTGATTTCGAGCCAGCCGCAGCTGCCAACAAACATATTTTGGGATAGCTGTCCAAATTTTACTCCAGAATGATTTGGAAGGGATGTACTGGGAATAGAATCGACTCCATGTGGCGTAGAGTTCTCCAACAGAGATTTGTGAAGGCAGTATAATCTGAAATTCATGTAAAATAATTCCCCATACCTCTTTTGCAAAATTGCACTCCAAGAAAAGGTGCAGGGCTGTTTCGTAATTACTGCTGCATAACACACATCTGTGCGGCCCTACTATATTCCTTTTTTCCAAGTTATCACCAGTTAGGAGTTTATTATGAGCCAGGGTCCAAAAGAATAAATTCACTTTTGGTAGGGCTAGGGGGTCCCAGACATTCTTCCAAAAAGCCGGAGTTTGTCTGCTAATTCTTGAGGTCTGCAATGCTCTGTATCCTGTTGTTGTGGTGTAGACTCCGGACTGACCCCAACCCCATTTGTCTTTCATGGATCTGTTGACAGGGCTGCTTCCTCCAGCAGATCTTCAAGCAGGGTTTGTTGATGGGATAACCGGGCTAGGACTCCATGAAAATCCCATCCTGCCCAATCTCCACGATGATCCCAGTTTGACAGCTCATATATGGTGGTGACTCCTGCTTGCTTTAGCCAGTCCCTGAGATCAGTTATGTCCTCATTATTAATACTATCAAGCCACAGGTGGGTGCGTTTGTTGTTGCTGGGGATCCTGTAAACCTGTTTGTTGAAGAACTTGCTGCTCCTGCAACAAAGTTTCCACATGTGCGTGCTGTTGACTGTATTTGCGTTCTGAAGATTACTGAGGGATTTGTTGGGTCTGTACTTAGTGCACAACAATACACTAACCGGGTGGGAGGGCTCATGGATCAGCTTCCACAATATCTTTCCTCCCAACGCTAAATTAACAAGAGCTGGATCTCTAATTTGTAGCCCTCCTTCTGCCTTTGTTTTTTTCACCACATCCCAATTCACCAGATGAATTTTGTTTTCATTTCCCTTTCCTCCCTGCCACAAGAAGTCTCTAAGCAGTTTGGATAATTGCTCCGACACATTTCTTGGTGCTAGGAGAAACGCTGTGTGATAGATTGGTAGCGCCGACAGCATGGCTTTTATTAAAATTACTTTGCCTCCCTTCATCAGCCAATAGCCTCCCCACGCTGCAATTTTTGTTTTAATTTTCAAAATTATTTCACTCCATAACATTCTTTTATTGGCTCTTGATATAAAGGGAAGGTCCAGATACTTGAATATATCCAATGTTGCTTGTCCTTTGAATTCGAGGAGAGTGGTTATACCGGAGAGCTCCCTCTGATCTATATTCCAGTTGAAAACTTCACTTTTATTCTCATCTATTCATGCCCCTGAGGCTCTGCAATAAATTTTGAGAACTGTGTTTATGGCTTTGGTGATTCTAATGGAGGCTCTGCCAAGGAGAAGGGAATCGTCAGCGAATAGAGCATGGTTCAAGGCTTCAGCTCCATGAGACGGTTTGAGACCTGGGATATTGCCGTTTAGTCTTTATGCAGTGAGTTTTCGACTGAGGGAATCTGCCATTATGTTGTACAGGAATGGGGAGAGGGGGCATCCCTGCCTGATGCCTCTCTGGATTTGGAAGAAATTTTTGGGGTGACCGTTGACTAAAGGGGCGATCCAAGGTTTGTCGATGCAAGCTTTGATGAGATTTACGAATTGGGTCGAAAAACCAAATGAGAGCAGGACTTTTCTGAGGAAAGAGTGGTCCACTCTGTCGAAGGCGTTAGCCATGTCTAATTTGATCAACATGCCTTTTTCATTCCGCTTCTTGCTAGAGTGAATGATCTCCTGTACCTGGATTGCATTATCTACAATATGTCTGCCTTCCACGAAACCGCCTTGAGGAGGGGAGATCAATCTTTTTAACAATGGCTTGATCCGATTTGCTAGTAGTTTAGCCAGGATTTTATATGACGCGTTACACAACAAAATGGGCCTGAATCTTGTGAATGTCTCCGGATTGGTGTCTTTGGGGATTAGAGCAAGGTAAGTGGAGTTGGTTCCTCCACCTATCTTGGCTTTTTTCATGAACCAGCCTATCATTTTGCAGAGATCAGCTTTGATAAGATTCTAGCAAGACTTGTAGAAATGGATTGTAAATCCATCAGGCCTAGGAGCCTTATCTGTTTCCATGGACTAGATAACATTTATGATTTCCTCCTCCGTAATTGGCCTGCAGAGAGCTGCGTTTTCTTCAGGGCTAATAAGAGAAGGGATGTTGGCGATGAAATCAGCGGCTTCCTCATTATTTCTATGGGTTTCTTCTCTGTAAAGATTCCTAAAGTGGGTTTCAGCGACTGCTTTGACTTGGTTAAAGCCTTTGCAAATAGTGCCCTCTGTTGTTTTGATTTTTGCTATGTGATTCCTTGTCAATCTCGCTCAGTATTATTGATGGAAGAAGGAGGTGTTTCGTCTCCAGCCTTCAACCACAAACTTCTAGATTTTAGTCGCCAATATTCTTCCTCCTTTTTGAAAGTTTGGTGAGCAGAACGTTGAGCTTTTGTTTCTTTTTCCAGCAACTCAGTTATGATATCTTTGTTTTCCATCTCTATTTGCAGAGTCTGCAATGAATGGACTGACTCCTTTCTTTGCTCAGTAGGAGAGGGGGCTGGTCTCTTTATCCAATTCTTCAGAGCCTGCTTAGTGGCTTTCAATTTTTGCTCCCAGACATAGCTTGGGGATCCCTTGAAAGTTTTGGCCCAAGCTGCCTTCATTGTCTCTATATACCCTTCCTTCTCGATCCATAGAGGGATGAACCAGAATGGAATAGGCCCGAGTTCTTCTTCAACTTCCAAGAGTAGCTGAATAGGCTTATGATCAGAAGCAAGTTTAGGCAGGATTTTAGTGATGATTATCTTTTTGTTCATCATTATGGAGCTTTGTACCATGAATTTGTCTAATCGTGCTGAGATGTGATCTGATCCCACTCTGTTATTGGACCAGGTATAAATGCCTCTGATAGGATTGAAGTCCAAAAGATCCCAACGCTGAAAGAGTTCCTCCACCTCGTCTAACATGGGATCGCTATTGCTTATCCCCCCCCTCTTTTCTTTTGCTTTCATGATGACGTTGAGATCCCCTGCTATGATGATATTGCTAGGGGATGACTGCTCCAAGAAGGCTGAAAGGGAGTTCCAACATTCTCACTTTTCATAATAAGAAACTGGAACATAAAGATTGAAAAGGGAAATAGGCAACTTACTTGCTTTGTGCATCAATTCCGTGTGGATCCAGTGGTGTGTTTCCTTATGGTTTTTCAGATGAAAAAGGTCATCGTTCCAGAGAGTTTCCAGCCCTCCAGAAGTCCCCCTTGAGTTGACAGCTTTGCCTGCTCTTTTATTCCACTTTGAACTGTTGATCTCTAGAAGGGCTTGGCCTTCTATTTTGGTCTCTTGGAGCATGAGGATATCTGAGGGCTTTGCTTTCATAAGATCCTTAACTGCTTCTATTTTGGAGGGATTCCCCAATCCTCTACAGTTCCAAGAGACAAGATTCATTACTTACTTGAGGGAGTATTGAGGCCTCCCGTGGAAGGCCTTGGTCTGATATTTCGCCCAATAGACATTTCTATGGTTGCTTGGCTTCCTTGTGTTTTGAATCTTTCTGCCTCCTCCTCCCTCTTTTCTTTGTAGGATTTCCTTCCAGTTTTTTTGTTTGTTGCTCGTAGGTTTCATCCTCCGAGGAACCAGAGCTTTCAATTGGTTTTTTCCTTGCTATCTTTGCATATGAGGCATTGGAGGGACTACCGTGGATGGCCTCGGTCTGGATTGCTTCCCCTTCCTCCTTGTTTGAAGGTGGAGTGTCTGCCTCATTCTCCTGGGGTAGGGTAACTTGATTGTTCTGAGCACTATCTGCCCCTTTTGGATTTACTTGCATTTCCTAGTTAGCTTTGGTACTGCTAGGGCCTCCGTCCATGTTTCCTTTGCCTGTGCCTTTTTTTGAGGTTACATTCTTCTGGACTAGGGTCCATTGTTCCCCATTCTGTTTGTCTGCTTGCTCCTCTGCTTTCTTTTTACAGTTCTTTGCAAAGTGGCCATGGCCATGGCAATCTCTACATTTAAAGGGCAACTGTTCATAGTCCAACTCCTGGACAAGTGTCCACCCAACTACGGTGAGTTTGATAGCTTCCGGCAACCCCTCTTCTAGGTCCACTTCTACACAGATACGGGCACATGAGTACTAGTCCTTTCTCGCTGCTTGATCTATGTATTTTCCCAGTGTGTTACCTATGATCTGTAGGGATTTTTGGTTCCAGCAATGAAGAGGCAAATGTGGGAGCCTAACCCAGACCGGGACAGCAGAGGGTATGTCCTGGGTGGGAACAAAATCAGGGGACCATTTGTTCAGGTAAAGACCCTGGGGCCCCATGAAATATGGTCCATTTCTAAAGATTAAACCTCTGTCATTTGGGTTTTCAAAGACAAACACAAAGAAATCCTTGCCTACAAAATAACTTTTAACTCCTTCTTTGATCAGGGGCTTCCAGTTCCTTTGGGTCCATTCATCCATCGACTTGGGAGATGGCCAGAGGCTAGTGAACTGACCTATAAGGCCTCTCTCCGCAAGGTTCAACGCAACTTTACAAGTTTCTTCTTCTGGTAGGGATACCGATGGAATCATGCCTAGTTTCTTTACGAACTTCTATTGAGAAGCTGAGGGTGGGCGCTTTGGACCAGTATCTATCATTGATTTGAAGGCTAACACCTCCGGAGGCGGCGAAGGAGGGGGGTCAGGGTCCCCGCTGGCCTCCATTGATGAGGCTGGGCAGATGGATGGGCGCAAATGCTTGGGACGCGCTGGAGCAGTCGGCTGTTGCAAAGCAGGAGCACACACAGTCAATCATGCATATGGCTCTATATTACTTTTAACCTTTTTTTAATATTTTTTTTGAAAATAATTATATTTTTGTATGAAAAGTAGTGAGATGTGTTATAGCCAATATGGAGGAGTTCTTATGAGGTACCTTATAGTAAAATAAAAATACTAAAAAATAATAAATAAATTAAATAAAAATAAGTAACTGCATATAATGTCACAACATTTCTAGAAAAAAAAATATGTATGTCATAACATTTTAAAAAGTTAACTTAGCATAAATCTATTTTAAAGTGGAATGATCAAAGATATATATATATATATATATATATATATTATATATATATATATATAAATATATATATATATATATATATATATATATATAATTTTAAATACATGACATGGAATTAAATGATAAAAAAATTATCCATTAAGAAATTTGATCCCTTTCAATATCTTTTTTTCTTTGTTTTGGATAAGGTAGCAATTATGGTTTAAAAAAAAAACGTAATTTCATTCATGGATATGAATGGAATTACATTATTTAGAAACACATGTTTTGTGTATTCATATATCAAAGATGACCGAAAAACTATGTTGCTGTGAGGGCTCATGCTTTGGTAGAGCTTCGAGACTATGTGGTTGTTTACAAAATTTTATTGCATTATTGTTGAGGATCAGGCAAAGATCCAAAAAATTTTAAAATCATCCCTCATAGGCTTTCAAAAAACTGGCTATCCCAGAAAGTGTAAAGAAAACATAAAGGATGTCATACATAGAAGTTATGAAGAAAGAAGGAAAAAAACATGAAGCTCGATGCTTAGGAAAATTTAAGATGTTGCTGGCCCATGCATAAAGTCCTTGCAAGGATGATGATAAAATTCATATATATTTTCCATCTCTCTGCTCTATAACACTCTGTAGGTTGTGACGCATGTTAACACCTTCTTTTGAGAGATTGTCCATTGTCCTGTTCTTTTCCCTATAGATATGGTGGTATATAAAGAGATAAAAAGAGTTCATAATTCACATGATTTCCTCCAAAATAGGCATAAGAATGATATTTTTGCAAGCTTGAGTTTTATTCAAAAAATTTATAGTAAGCATGCAGTCCCCAAAGATCTGAATCTGAGTGCATCCATTTTCTAGAGAAAATAGTAGTAAGCTTTTGCATGCTAAGAGTTACACCTGGTTGTTGGTTCCTCTCCCTAAACCAAAATTTTCCTAATAGTAATGAGCTTTCGAGAGGAAGAGGATGAATCCACCTCCCTTTATTGTCCCATGTTGATTAAGGCTTCGTCAAAATATGCTCATGTCCTAGATTTATCAACCAGTTATAGTCTGCATACTCTAGGAGGGGTAAGGTCCCTCTCTTGGGGAACGTGTCTTAAAATGGATAGTGCTTCTGCTTCTATATGATTAGCGATCAATGTATTATACTGAAAAAATAGCTTTGTTCCTAACCAACCATAACCCCCAACAAATAATTAAAGGGAGGGATTTTATAGAGCGACAACAAGGATTTGAGCATCATGCCTTCCAGACTTCTTCCAAATCCAGACGTTCCTATGAAACCGAGTGACCAAGGACAATCTTGCATGCAGTCCACACCTACCAATAAAAAGAGCAAGAGATGAATAGGTGTGCAATATTTTTGTCACTATTTTTACAAAAAGAACACGAAGTCAATCTATTCATGAATCGATTTTGTAATGTATCCCATGTTGGCACTTTTCTTTCCATTAAGCACCACATGAACAACTTTGCTTTTGGTGGGCATTTTGCATGCCAGACCACTTTCCACCACCAAATCTAATCATGTGGCACTCCCTAGGCTATTAGAAAGATGTAACCCAACTTAAGGATGTAAAATATAAAGGGGGATATGATCTAAGTAAGCTCATCATCTTTGTCCATCAATATGATATCACCATCAGATAATGCTTGGAAACAGACCTACCATGGGCCACTATAAGCCTCCTCCAGACCCAACTCCTCACCTAAAAGCCAACCTTGAATCCATTTTGAGGAGGTTGGAAGATTGGGAATGTGTGACAACTTTGTATAACCTCTATCTCTTATAAATTCAATACGAAGAGGACGAAGTAGGTGGTTTTGTCCACAACCAGGCTAAGGAATTGTCCCGAGTTTAACTTTGTTTCCTTGACCAATCATCCAATCCAACCCACTACTAATGGTGTTGAAAAAATTTAGGATCACCATCCAAATGATAGATATGTTCGCTCTGGGATTTTCAATCCAGTCTTCTATAACATTGGGGGAAACATATTTATGGGTGACCACCAACGTCGATAGGTTGTAAGATGAGACCAACCACCAACTGCATTTGGCTACCAAGGCTTTAGAGAATAGATGTGTGTTTTTTAATGCCCCAACCTCCCATCTTCTTAGTTTGGGAAATCCGATCCCGTTTTACCTAACGAAGTGACCACGAGTCCCACTTACCTGCCCAAAGAAAGTTTGAGCATATTCTTCTGATTCTTTCCAATACTCCTTTTGGAATCCAGACCATGGATGCCCAATATATAGGAATAATTTCGATTAGAGATTTGATTAAAACAAGACGTCTTGCCCTAGAAGAGTCATCAAAAGTACTAGTTTTCTATATGCTTTTCTAATTTGGAAATGAGCCAGAGCCAGTTTGCTTTACTATAGTAGTTTGGTTTGAGATGATACCCGAGATACTTCAATCCTTCCTCCATAAGTTTAAAAACGTATGGGAACAATTGTTACAGTTGGCGGGATTTAACTTCATTAAGGTTATGGTATGAGATGGAAGATTTATGAGAATTTATTGATGTCCCAGTGGATTTCCAATAGAGATACAAGACCGAGGCTAGATATTTGAGCTCCCTCAACTCCTTGTTGTAGAAGATAAGGATGTCAACCACAAAGATAAAATTCATAACAACCATACATTAGAGAAATTTTGAGGTCTAAAATGGGCCTCAAAACAAAAATGTACAACAAAATATCAAATTTATAAGAACCAATAGGATTCAAGATGATAATGTCAACCATGGGGGATGATTCACCATTTTTGGAGTAAAAATGTAAAAAGAAAAAAAAAATTGTTTTTTCAACTTATCTCCCTACGATTTTACTCAAAATGCAAGTGAGAGCACTCGTTGGATGCATAATTTAATTCCTCATCCAAGGAGTACCCATGTTGCATACTTTTGATGGACCTTGCTACACGAAAAATGAGAAATACATGAAAAACGTGTTTTCATTGAAAAACATTTTTATTTTATTTTATTTTCCCTCTAAAATTTGATGATGTAATCTAATATTATTTTATAGTTTCCATTATTATTTTATAATATTCCTTAGGAGGCCCATTTTAGACCTCAAAATTTCTCTAATGGTCACAGTTATGAGGGCTCTGTGAAAACCCTCTCGGCGATTTGCATAAGATAGAAGGTGACTTAATCCTTCTGCCACCAATAAGAAAAGTAAAGGAGAGAGGGGGCAACACTACCTCAATCCTCTTTGAGCATGAGAAAAGGGGGAGGCTGAGCCATTTATAAGAACAATGAAATATATTATATAATGCAACTCATGATCCAATTGATAAAGTTGACGCTAAAGTCCATGTATGTGAGAAGGAGTCTTAAGTAGATCAAGTTTACTTGATTAAAGGCTTTGGATAGATTAGCTTTGATAACCACCCCCTTTGGATTTTGAGTCTTTATATTATGCATTTCTTTCTAAGCCACTCTGGTAGCAATCTACCTTCCCTCTAGAAGGGAAATTTGTTCTAATGAAATAGATCAGGAGAGGATAGGCTTGAATACGGATGCTATGATTTTTGTGATAATATTATAGATGGTGTTGCAAAGGGAGATGGGGCAAAAATCATAAAACTATTGGGGGTGGTCCACTTTGGGGATGATGATAATGAAGGTTGGATTACAAGTTGGATGCATTTTTTCTTCCCTTATAGATCTCTTCAACCACTACTAGAAGATTAGGGCCTATATGTCATAGGGTTCCAATAAAAATATTATCACCCAACCGTTAGGCCCAGGGATCTTATCCTTATGAAAAATACACATCACATATTTGAGCTCCTCCTTTGAGATCTCTTCCATAATAGTCCTGCTCTCCTCATCCTCAATCATTCTGGGGAAAAATTGTGCAACACGGGTTACTTCTGCAATTGGAGCTTCTCTTGGAGCTAAGTGTAGCAATTGTGTTACTTTGCTAATGAAAAATATACAAAATTAACTATTCCTATTGGTTTGACACTAGGGAAATCAAACCAATAGAATATTAATAATGCTTTTGCCCATACAAATTGGTTGAACTTATAGATAAAAATATAAATATAACTCAATATTTGTCTAAATAACATTCTACTATCACATATATTTAATCAATATATGATTTCGCAACTCGACTACTAGCACTATATATATATATATATATATATATATATATATATATATATATATATATATAATATATATTATATATATATATATATATATATATCTAAAGAACAAAAAAACATCCTCTTGGATGGTGAATCGACCTATATGGTGTCATGGTAAGCATCCTCTTCATGAGGGGTTGAAAAATCTAGTTCTGGCAATTTCTTTGCCATGATGGAGACTCTGTCAATGAGCTTCTTTGCTTGCCTTTGGATTTCATCAATGCAAAGTAAGATTTCATGTTGAGTTTCAGAATGCTCCACTAGAAATTTCGCCATGATGGATTTCAATTACCAGTAGATGTCAATAGTTTGCATGTATTTGGTTTGTTGGGTCATGAGAGAGACCTAGCACCCAACTTTCACTTCCACATCTACATTCGTGATAAAATTTCATTCAATTCTTACTTCTTGCTTACTCTCCCATATATCTACTTTGATTTTTGGAGGAGTTGAGTGGACATAAACAACAACAAGATGCTTTGCAAAGCATTAAGCCCATGAGCTAAAGGGGAGGGAGTGGTTTCTTCTACCCTTGTGACCCCTAGTGTGACTAGGTATAACCATATTGACTAAGAAAAAAATAATAGTTTGCAAATGTGAATCTTGGATAGTCTTCGAAAGGGAGGGGTGGACTTGATAGCTAGATCAAAGCCACACAAGATTCAATTTTATAGAAGGAGGCAATTGGGATGAGGCTAAGGGAGAGGCACAAAAAACTAAAGAAGAGGAGCACCTAGCCTAAGAACTCCCCCCAATGAGAGGCACAAACCCATCACTAACATAAGCAACAAGAGAGAGGACAAAAATAAACATTTTCTAGTGGAGAGATAAAAACTTAGAGCTAAAGGGAGGAGTAATGCGACGAAAGGAAAAAGATTTGAAGAAAACCCATCCATCCTAAGAAGTAAGGATGATTCTATCTACATAAGATAAAATACTATAATAGGTTTCATAAGAAAATAGAGAAATGAGCAAGGACAAACGTAGGACTTAAAGTTCCAAGAATAAATTTCTGTCACTTGAAGATGCAAAGCTAGCGCCAAGCAACAAAGTCCTTAAATATATAATCCAACAAACAAGTTGAACACATGTTCCTTTTATGAGAATGAAACACAAGCTAAAGGTCTGGTTGTTGGATAAAATTCCCACTCTTAAAACTAAGAACTTTTCTAGATAAGGAAAGGCACTCAAAACAAAGTTGATAATTCAAAAAAATTTGTATGTCTGCAATCCTGCCCATATAAAAGCACAATAAGTTGATAACCCAAAAATCAAGAAGTCTTTACATCAATATCTTCCACATGTTTCCATTTTTTTTTTGTAACACTTTTCCCATGGTTTTCCATGAGGGTATTCTAATCCTTCATAACTTCTTTGCAAAATTGGCTCAATACCAAATCATTTGTCATCCAAATCCAACGCCCTAAAATTACCATTATGTTCAAGAGGAAGTTGTACGTGAAACCATGATTTAACAATTGACGTTAAGTGAGGGTGGCATAACTCCCCAACGAACCTATATTTCCCACCCTTCAGAGTGTACTCACATACAATCCATAATCACTTACCATGGGGATCCCTTTCAATACTTGTTAAAACCAATTTTAAAATAAATGTATACTGATGTGTTTCCGCTTTTCCAAACTTAAAATCTCATTCAAAATTCAAAATTATTATACTTTTTATTATAAAACTATACTTAATATATTTATTAATTGAAAACATATTTTATTATATAATAAAAATATTTAATCTTGAATGGGGGCGTCTCTCAAGATGAATGGGTGGGGGGGAGGGCACAGGTTGTCCCCATCTAACCTAGTAGAAGAATCGGGGGATGTGGCAACACATCCCTATGAAGTTTAATGTTGATTGATGGTTTTGTAGGACCATATCATTAAACGACACATCATATGGCTGAGAAAAACATAAGAGTGGAGGTGGTGGACGCCTCACATGTTTCTCGAGTCTGCAACTCGTGTGAAGGAGGGTGTTAACAAGGCCTCCCTCATGGTGTACTCCATACACAATATTATTGCTTGTGGTTTGTCACTTACCTACCTACAGAGCTTGGTGTGGGCAGTGAATGTTAACGAAGGTATAATCCTATTTTGGTGGTGGTGCAATTGCGCTAGTTTGGGGCCCGAGTTCATTGAGAGAGAGGAAGACCGTATGATTTTTCAGTGTAGTGGTATGTTTTTTCTTTCCATAATCTAGAAAAAACACCAACTTTTTGGTAATATCCTTTCGTTTCTCAATTTTGGTTTTGGTATATTACATTTATGTATTTGTAGCTTTGTCAATGTTTGTAATGCATAAGGAAAGAAAGTTGTGTTGTTGTTGTTTCAAGGTGTGAGGGGAATTTGGTCTCTGGCCACTCAATGTGGGTTTGATGGTGAAGTCTCAGGCCCCCCCAGGCCATTTCTACTTCTATGTCCATAGTAGTTAATTGTATCATGTCTATTTTAATTATGTTTTTTTAGTTGTTTCCTTGACGGTGAAGCTGATATATTCTCTAAATACTTATTGTAAGCCCCATTTATGGTGTTTTTGGGTGACTTGGAGGGACTGTTGTTGGATTCTTCTATCCCACCCTCTGTGGTGTCGTCTCATTTGAATTCTACCTGAGTTATCCGCCACCTAGAATTAATCGTCTATGTGTTTTCTGTTAGGTCCCTATACTACTAGTGTAACCCCTTATTGTTATTAGTGCAACCCCCTTATTGTATTATTGTGCCCATATAGTCCCCATGTTTTTATTATTATGCCCCATAGAAGCCCACTATTGGTATTGTTGTGCCCCTACAATATTATTGTTATGTAGGCTCTGATTGTATTGGGACCCCTCAGACTCCTATATATAGAAAGGAGGTATTGTCATTTGTATAATCCAAGAATTGTTCATTTGTGTCATGTAAAGGAGGTTTCCCCTTTGAAGAGGCTGATTTTGAATTTGTTGATCTATATTTTCTATTTTTTTGTGAGTTGGTTTCATAACATTTGGTATCAGAGGTTTGGATTCGAGGGTTTCACTCCTCCAAACAGGTCATCGTGGAATTTTCGATATAACTTTTTCTATACGAAGTTTCAGAAGCTAAAAAAAAGCCCATTTGATCTGAAATCATTCTTAACCTCGGGTCCAAATTTCAGATCTTGTCTGGCTGTAGTTTCAGAGATATGATCTGAGGAAGTTAGGGTTTTTGCAAGGTCCATAATTCCATCACAAACAAGACATCGTGGAATTTTCTCTATAATTTTTTTTCTACAAAGGTTCAAACTCTGAAAATAAAACCCATTTGAGTTGAAATATTGATGAAGCTTGGGACCGAATTTCAGATCTTGTTTCATTATATTGTCGGAGATATGGTCCAAGACATTTAGGGTTTTTTTAGGCTCCCGAATTACATTCCAAACAGGTGACTTGGGGAAAATCGTCATAACTTTCTCTCTGAGCATCAGATTGAAATTTCGTAAAAGGTTACAGAAAGAAGATGACCTGTAGTTTTCTTTTTATTGGTTTCAAGTCCTAAGGTTGAGACAATGACACGTGTAACTTCGTACAATTCCTCTCTACTGAACCCATCTATAATTAGGCCATCGTGGGAGATTTAGCATAGCTCTTCCTTGGAGAATACAATCTTGATTAGACTTGCGGGGTTGGATAGAGGAATTAGAGGGATACAACACGATTCAATTTTAGGAATTGGAGATTCAAAATTACAGAGATACAACATATTCAATATCGAGCTCCTACAAAGTGAAAAAAATGTGTGTAGTTTTTTGAAAGTTTTGCATATGTTTGGTTGAAAAATTAGTTTGAAGGAATTCAAAGGGCGTGGAAGCTAATATGGATGGTATAGAAGAAAAAATTAAAGGAAACATGGAATATTTGAAGACATATTTGACAATTTTTCTACAAGAAATGCTTACTAATGGTGAAAGGGTGGTAAAGGAAACTCATGATGAGAACAAAAGAAATGTTAATCATGATTTCATATACTCTAACGTTGGATTGAAGACCCACCATGTTCCAAAGATCGATATGAAGAAGTTTGATGGCAAGGATCCCATAGCATGGATGCTACAGATGGAGGAATATTTTTATCTCCATAATGTGCAAAACACACAAAAGTTACGCATTGCAACTTTATATTTGGAACCAAATCAGTTTGTATGGTATCGATGGCTTTACTCTCGTAAACAATTTGTCACTTGGGCAAATTTTACGTAAGAAATGATAGCACATTATGAGGATACAAAAAGCAACACCGTTTTTAGCCAATTGATAAATCTCAAACAAAAGGGTTCAATGATGGAGAACATTGAGGACTTCCAAAAATTGAATATAAGGGTAAAAGATATTCCAGAGGAGCATAGGATTGATGTGTTCATAGGGACTTTAAAGAATAACATCCAACATGAGGTTCACCTTTGGGAACCTTATTCATTTGAGAAGGCATTCAGGTTGGCAAGAAAAATGGAAAAAAAATTATGCTAACAAGGAAGCCTGCCACTCACAACTATAAAGATGGAAGTGTTGTTTCTCCTACCCTTTCACCACCTACAAGGTTGACACCACAACAATTGGAAGAAAAAAGAGAAAAAGGGCTTTGTTACAATTATGATAAAAAATATAGTAAAGGTCATAAGTGTGCTAAGAATAAATTAATTTACATAGATGGGGAAGTGGAGCAAGAAAAGGAACAAGAAACATCAAAAGAAGAGGATATACACCAGGAACCAATCCCAGAGAAAGAAGAAATGAATTTGACCATACCTTGTAATGCATTGACAAGAATTACCACTCCTAAAAATCTCAAGATAGAAGGGCGTATCAAGAAGAAAAAGGTAATAGTGTTGATTGATTCAGGTAGTACACATAATTTTATTCATTGTAAGATAGCCAAGGAATTGAAATGTTTCCTATATCCAGCACCAGAGTGCCAAGTAATGGTTGCAAATGGAGGAACCATAAATTTCTCTAGAAAGTGCCATAATATCAAGCTATCCATGGGAGAATATGTCTTGAATAGTCCAATGCTTTCCATTCCAATGGGTGGTGCAGATGTTGTACTATGAGTCCAATGGTTACAATCTTTGGTTACGATAACTTTTAATTTTGAAGAACTTTTCTTGATTTTTTTTTGGAAAGGAAAGGAAGTTGAATTAAGGGGTATCGAAGGGAAACTTGGAAAGATAATCATCTCTAACATCATGACAAAGCTTCTAAAGAAAGAACAATGAGGCATAATTGCACAATTATGTTCACTAGAGGTTCCCACATTGAAATCATCTATTTCAACAGATCTCCAAAATGTTTTGGACAATCATTCCAAGGTATTTGAGACTCCCAAATGCCTCCCACCTATTCATGATCATGATATTGCTTTTCATTTGATTCCAAGAAGTGTTCCCCCAAACATCAAGCCTTACAGATATCCATATGCCCAAAAGAGTGAAATTGAATGTATGGTTGCAAAAATGCTAGAGGTTGGTATAATTCAACCTAGTCAAAGTTCTTTCTCTCATCCAATGGTATAGGTTGGTATAATTCAACCTAGTCAAAGTTCTTTCTCTGCTCTGATGGTATTGGTACACAAGAAGAATGGATCATGGTGCATGTGTTTGGATTATAGGGATCTCAACAAGCTTACTATTAAAGATAAATTTCCCATCCCTGTCATTGATGAATTATTATATGAATTACATGGAGCAATTTACTTCACCAAGTTGGATCTTCGTTTAGGATATCATCAAATCAGAATGAGGATTGAAGACATTCTAAAAACAACATTTAGAACTCATGAGGGTCATTATGAATTTTTGGTCATGCCTTTTGACCTTGATGATGAGCCTCATAAATGGGTAATTATATGGGCACATTTTACCTCCTAACCTAGTCAAATCAACCATTCTCTTAGCTTATTGTATTATTTTCCAATTATATTTATGCTTATGGAGTGAGTTGAGTTAGTTATGATGCCATGTGGTCTAACATGTGTTTAATGCAGATTATTGATGTATTTTGAGGTCAAAGTCAAGGATCCAGTGGACAAATGGTAACAATAACTCGAAGTGGAAAAAGGAGAGGAATTATATGAGGGAATCCCCCTCATTTATTACTTGTCACTTCAAATTCCCCTTCATTCAGCTCGGAGTACAAGCGGTCGAATCATGCACTAGAAGGCAACCAAACAAGTGGAGGATGACTGATGATTATCTCGAGTTTTGGGAGCCAAGCCTCCCTGATTTTAAGGAAGCTGTTGGTAGCTTCATTTGCATAAGTAGAGAGGCCTAGGGCCTCACTAGGGTCAGATTTTTGTTGGATTTTTACTTATGTAAACTCTGCTCCAACTTCGAGCTTATTTTTTTGTGACAATTTCATGTAATCTTGCTATTGTTTTGATAATAAAGATGGAATCATTTTTGAGCTAGCACTGAGTTACCTTAGAGGGTTGAAGCTCTTGGGTTAGGGCCCAATCCAAGCAGCCAAGCTCCTCTTCACTTGTATTTGTATGTTTTATTTCAGTTTGTGGATTAGGTTGCTGTTAGATGTATTTCTTTTAATGGTTGAGAATAGGTTGCTTTTGATGATTCAATAGTTTTCTTCCATTTGTGATTTCTATAGAAGGTTAAGCAATGATAAAGAGAAGATTCAAAAGGCTAACAACAATGCATTGGCCTCTCTTCCTCCCTTTGGGACCATGATTTGAGGCAAAGACCCTCTTGCTGCCCCAAAAACATAGATTTTCCTCATTCATAGGACTTCTAGTGTTTGCAGCTTTTTAGTAGGTTAATAGTTTAGCTTTGCTTTGCTTTAGATCTTCTTCATCATGCTCACTTCTTTATTTTCAGTATTATTCTCTCATGCTTTCCGTTATTGCAGCATTTCTCAACATTTCCTTTCGTAGATCATAGTTTAGACTATTTTGATGCAAAACTCTGTTTTTCTAGATGCACTCATTTCATTGCTTGCTTGATCTTATTGGTTGACTGTCAGTTCCTTTACAGCAGAGCTCTTCTTGTAGTAGGCCAGCTTATCAGCCATCACATCCTCCATCTAATCCATGCCCTACAGGTCGCCCAAACCTCACCTCAATTCTGCGTTAGTTTCCTGCATTTTTCCTAGAACTTCTTCCTTTCTCCTTGATCAAATCCAATCATATTTCTCTCTCCTGGTGGTTCATGGTAGACCTTAGGTGCCCTAACACCTCATTCCAAACTTCATCCACCTTTTCCACCCACTCTCACACCCTCAAAACAAAGAAAACTGCTCTCGGCCTCCCCCTGTAGGCCTCGTGTAATGGCCCTGTTTTCCTCTTGTAGATTTCCTGTGTCCTCCTGTAGATTTTCCTGTAGGCTTTCTTTTGAAGGCTGAGTGTGGGAAAAGCCTCCAGAAGGCCACCTGAGACCTCCTAGGACCAATCCACACCATCCTACGTCCTCTTAAGTCCCAAAACCACCCTTCAACACCACCTATTCGCTGCCACATTCACACACAATAAATTACATGCATGTCAATTTCACATAAAAATATATAAAGATCCAAAAATATGTCTTTTGCTTCTTTACTTCCAGAAATAGCATAGTTAGATGGTAATGACATCCCTTTCATGGTTTTCATAGCGCTTTCTGCAAAAGTAGAATTAGTTGGTTAATTAGGGTTCACCAGGTTTGCTTTATATTTCAGTCTTTCTCCTTTTTGCAGTTAGAATAGCATCTATCTTTCTTTCCTTTCATCACATATAGAGCTTCTTTTGGAATCCATTGAAGTTGGCTTGAGCTCCTAGTGATCTTGCACCGGCTGACCAAGTGACAACCTGCATTGAGAACTAGTACTTGTGCATATAACACCGACGCTTCCAAGTTTGTTACGAACTACCGGGTTGATAAGAGTAAAATAGGCAGCCCAGGAGTTGCAACATTATTGCTGCAATACTGGTGCTCACCACTTACCCATGCACCTTATACATTTCAAGGTTTGATGAATTCCATTTTCAAACCCTTCCTTAGAAAATTTGTGTTAGTATTTTTTGATGATATACTAATCTACATAAAGTATTGGAAGGATCATGTTCAACATGTTGACAGGGTGCTCAAACTAGTGGAGGAGAAACAATTATATGCAAAAAGCTCCAAATGTTTCTTTGGAGTAGAAGAGGTGGAATATTTGGGTACTAAGTTAGCTCATAGCTCATCGTATCATCCTCAATATGATGGGCAAACTGAGATAGTGAACAAATGTTTGGAAGGATATCTTTGTTGCTTTGTTTCAGATAAATAGACACAATGGGTCAAGTGGTTGCCTCTGGCTGAATGGTGGTATAACACTTCCTTCCATACTGCAGCAAAAATGACCCCATTTATGACACATTATGGATATCATCCACCGTCCATCACATCATTTTAAAAATAAAATTCTAAGGTTTAATCAATGGAAGATCACATCGAGCATCAACAACAAGTTCTCAAACTCTTAAAGGATAACCTCACTTTGGTGCAGAATAGAATGAAACAACAAGTAGATCAACATCACAACGAAAGAAGTTTTGATGTAGGTGACTGGGTATTTCTACAACTACAACCATACAAACAAATGTCCCTCAAGCAAGCTAAGAAGGATAATAAATTATCAACCAAAGTATTATGGTCCGTACAAGGTGTTACAAAAGATTGGTACTATGGCATACAAATTGGAGCTTCTTGCATCTTCCCAAGTGCACCCAATTTTCCATGTTTCATGCTTAAAGAAGCTTATAGGTGAGAAAATCCTAGTTTAAACAATATTGCTAGAAATTCACGAGGAAGGAAAAATCATATTGGAACCGGAAAAAGTCACAAAAACAACAAATCGACAGCTACGAAATCGATCAGTTTTAGAGTATCTCATCAAGTGGAAGAACTTACCCGCTGAAGATTCCACATGGGAGGATGATAATTTTATACTCAAGCATCCAGAACTACTCAAGCGTTGAGGACAACACTTTTTGAAGGAGAGGAGCATGTTAGGTCCATATACAACTAGTGTAACCCCTTATTGTTATTAGTGCAACCCCCTTATTGTATTATTGTGCCGATATAGTCCCCATGTTGTTATTATTATGCCCCATAGAATCCCACTATTGTTATTGTTGTGCCCCTACAATATTATTGTTATGTAGGCTCTGATTGTATTGGGACCCTTTAGAATCCTATATATACAAAGGAGGTCTTGTCATTTGTATCATCCAAGAATTGTTCATTTGTGTAATGTAAAGGAGGTTGCCCCCTTGAAGAGGCTGATTTTGAAGTCGTTGATCTATATTTTCTATCTTTTTGTGAGATGGTTTCATAACATTTTTAGTGGTAGAGGGAGGAAAGCTAGGTTAGGCATTCTCTAGTTGTGAGGCATGTGGGGTCATAGGAGTCCTACCATACATCTTGGTTTTTACAGTGGAGTTTCAGAACTCAAAGTTTAGCTATATAATTGTGTTCTTGACCCCCTTTTTCCTCTTTTTTTTTTTCATTTCTTGTTTATTGTTTTTGTAGTGCTTCAATTTTCTTGGGGAATTGATTGTAAGACTAGTTTATGGTGGCATCTAGTTATCAGGAGGAAGCAGTGCTGGGAGTTCATTGCACTGCCCTCTACTATGCAGGCATGGATGCAAGCTTTTCTGGGTCATCCTCATCTAGAATAGGTTATCAATCTGATGTATACTTGGTGTGGCAGATCCCCTGTGGTTTTGAGCTCATCCACTGTCTTCAATCTTTAT
>APFE031312842.1:25530-63030 GCA_000404065.3 Pinus taeda | reverse complement strand
TGATTAAATATTTAAAATTGAATCAAACAACTAAACCAATTGAGCACCAATGGAAGATCTAATATAATCTTCCACAACTAGCTAATTAGGGTGGCACTCGAAGTCCACTAAAATTAGCTTGAGTTTAAACTAGAAGTGCAATGTTGGTGAAGTTCCCCATGTCAACAATGAATCACTAAAGCCCAATGGAAATCTGAATGATCTCCCCCTATAGAAACCATCTCACCCTTGAGGGTAGTTGAATCACCAAATCCTATGATGCTTAGTTCCCATGCTAGTCTCAGAAGGGTGCCACCATGTTGACAATGCGCCACTCTAACTATGATAGATTGTGCATTGTGCGCAGACCATATTCTCCTCTCTTAGAAATTGATGGTAAAATATTTGAGAGGGTGAAGCACATCTTTCCCAGGCATCTCCATTAAGTTAATGTCTACCCGTCCATTACTAATCTCGATCTTGAGAAACAATAGGAAATATCTTCCTAGCCCTACAATGGAGGTCACATTGATCCCCCATGTCTCAACCCCAAGGTGAACTAGATTACCCTTTGCCATGATCCTACCCACCATAGAATGGATTGGCCAATTAGCCAACTGAATCCCTGGATCCCATAACCAAATTTGTTTCAACATAGTCCTGACAACTACTAGAACCCACCTATCCCACGTCTTTGGTCCCTACATGCAATCAATATATATACCCAATATAACATGAATCAATTGGTTTCATGCAAAACTTCCTTGTGCATACCATACTACACAGTGAGATCTGTTATCCCGTCTCTTGAGGGTGCACCTCGATACTTCCTGGAGCCTAAACATCCTCCTATAAGAAAATTCCACCAACTACTATATAGGCTACTGTAATGCCATGGAATGTCCTACACAAAATGTATCATGCATGACCCTCAGTGTAAGATCAAGGACAAAGCATATACTACATCTATAGAAGACTGAACCATCCCTAATCCTACATCTTCCAACTCATGCCTTGACTATATGCCATCGTTGGAAAAAATCTCTCTTAATGCACTGTGTCCCATCAAATTGTCTTCGATGAATTTCATGGCTTCTGTTTCTCATGATGACAACATCAGGAGACAATGTCAAAGTCCCCTGTGTTAGTGTGCAATAATGGAGAGTGATAGATGTATGGGCTCCAATGGGTATGTCCAAGAACCCGTATGGAAGCTCACGACTAGCCTTGTGACCAATCCACTCTCGAAACCTAGGTATGGCCACCTCACTGGCATTCTTGACATCCTTGTTAAGGAATATCCTTGCTAGAAGCACTCCTCTAGTCCGCAGTGCAACCTCTCACACTACTGCATATAACCATGTATCCTCGTACCCCTTGGCATACAATTGCACCTAGTTGCATATCTATGTGCACCACTAGATCCTGCTACATGCTCTCGCATCATCTTGCATAAGCTGGAATCCCTCCTATACTGATGTGTCTATCACTCCATGAGGAAATGCACTGCAATGTTAACCATTACTCCTACACGATGGTGTGACTGTGCACATCATTGCGCAACATTGTGCTCCTCTACATAGCACTATGCATCACTGCATACCCCTATACACCCCTGTATGCCATGGTCTAAAATTGAGTCAGTGGGCATCAAACTACATCTTGTAAGTATCACCATATCTACTACCACACCTATAGAACCTCACATGAGTGGACCTACCCTCTTGATCCTCCCGAAGAGATTTGATAGGAAAACCTCCCTATGTGCCCGGTGGCAATGTCACTAATGTATTGTTGCTCAGTGACCTATGTGCCCCACATATCCACAGAAAATCCTCATCCCCGCACAACACTTTATCTGGTGGCCTGCTGATGCCACCTCCTCTGATCAACCCCCTCTAAGGTATGTTGATCATCCTGCAACCCCATGCCTAACCCACATGCCAGGACAACCCACAAAGTCGATCTGCTCCCCTGTCTATTTAGTCGGTCACTAGTGCTACTCATAACTCTCATGGAAATATGCGGTTGTGTGTGCGCTGAGTCCCCAAATCCATCACACAACTACTACCATTCCTAAATGACTCGGTGATGTGATGGAGAATCCCATCTGAATCATGACAATAGTTTGGCCTGCTCCATCGAGTACCAACTTAATACCTCACACTGTCCAACCCCATGAGAGGGATCAAATGCAAGAAAAACTGTATATGTAACAACTCCACCCCAAGAGTGTTATTCCCTACGTAACTCATGTCTCCTTGTATCACTGTCTTGGTCAACACATATGACCTATATAGATAACTCCGCCTCTCTCTCTCCAATGGGCAGAGGTTACATAACCGTGTTGTAAGTCCCATCTATGTATGCCTGAAGTCAGATATTTTCTGAACTCCATTGGTTGTCGAAGCATATGTCTACCCCTCATTGATGACTAACTCCAAATATGGCTGCTCATACTCCTCCACCATGGGCTCAACATGAGCCACTATCTTCCCTTCCACAAATAACTCATCATGCATAACATCCTCAACATTCTACTATAAGTGGCCACCGTTTGGAAAATTTGTCATGGCTTTGGTTACTTTAGTGAATGCTGGCACCCCGTCAATGGATGGTCCTATGGGTGTGTGCTCCACTCTCACTGCCACTATCACAACCCGTGCCACCAATGTTCTCTTCGATAGTGGTGCCATCTATGTCCTCCTCACCATACTACTGTTGTAATCTACCTCATGCTCAACCTCCTTGTCAGGCTCACCTTGAGGAAGCACCTGCATGTAATGGGCCATGCCCTAATTATATCTGTGCCTTAGGGTCCATAACTCTTGACCTGTGAAGAAAAAGTTCCTCCTATGAAGGTCCCTCCTGGTCTCATCCTTTGACTATCCCCCTCTATATGATGATTCATCAAAGTTGGTGAGAGTTAACTTTCCCACTATCTCCTGCACGCCCTTCTTTGGTTGATCTCCCATGTGCGATGTTACTGGATTCACCCCTTTGGCATGATTAACTCTAGGGTATTTCTCATAAAGATGACGATAGCTCAATTTTATTCTATTACTGATACACAATTGAGATAACATCTCTATAGTCTTCTCATTGTTATTGAGGATCTCCTCTATGACTCCCTAAGTACTCCTCCCTTTTTGTGTCACTGGAATGTCCATAAATTTCACTAATCACTATGTATGCATGCCCAAAACCTCCATGATCTTGCTACCTTCCCCACAACTGGCCAAGATCATGCTCTCATACCACTGTAAAATTCCTTCCTTGGGATTTCTTGAGTTTGCAATAATTTTCTGAGTTTCTGTTAAAGTCTTTAGTGATGCAATATGTTAAACAAGTAAATCACACGTTTCTGTAGGTACTATTTTCTTTAAATTTAATTCATATAATGCTCATAAAGACCAATATATGACATGAAAAATCCTCATAGCAGCATAGTTCTGATTTTATTATACTCAAAAATTCATTTCAGAATGATATAAGCACGAACAATGAATATGATGTAGGGGCATCGACGACCCAAGTCAAAATCAAATTTTGGAACCTTCCAAAGGAGAATGCATGGCACGAGGACGAGATTTCCTTGAAATCTGATTGAGTTTGTTTGTAATTTGTTATTTTACATAGATTTTGAGAGATGTGAGCGAAGATAGGGATTGATCGGATCTCACTTGATCCGATCCATATTGTGTTACTCTATTTAACTGTAAGTGTGAGTGCGTAGAAGAGGAGGCCGATGCAATGTAATACCAGCGTGAGTGTGTGGTCTGGCCCATCGAGGCCATATAGTTGTAATCGAGCTCGAAATATTAGTGAAATCGATGTGTTTTTTTTATGTATTATTTGTGTGCATTTATTGAAATAAGTTTAAGGTTTAAACATATATTCTGCGTGAGGCTTTTTGTAAGGCAACAACGTGGGGTGAGATCTTAGTGTGGTAGCTTTCGTGAAGCGTGGCAATCCATTTCCAATTTTGCTACATAACGTAAAGTTTCGTCCAAACGTGGACCCATAACCCATAGGTCGCGAGTTGCGTAAAGATGCAACTTTGCTGCATCAAAGTGGTATCAGAGCAGAAAAAGATTCTATGTAGAGGTGCAAATATGTTGAAGATTGGTGAGTTTGTGGTATTTATATTGTCGTACAGGTAGCGGTAGAAGAAGGTGAGAATATTGCAGCAGCCTAGAGCCAGGAGTGCTCAAATGGTTCCAAATAAGAGAGAACCAAAGAGATGTCGAAAGACTGAGCTCAGACGAGAGAAGCTTGGTGAGGTATCGGGTAGCAGGGAGGACTTATTACTATAGAGGTTTTGTTGCAACTCATAGAAAGATCATAAAGGCAATTCCACAGAGGAGGTGGGTAGAATTGCTAAGGGATGAAGGGGGCATATGACCAAGAGGTCATAAAAACTTTTGTACCTCGGGAGTCTGATGCAGGAGCATTAATGACCCAAGTCAAAATCGAATTTTGGAACCTTCCAAAGGAGAATGCGTGGCATGAGGACAAGACTTCCTCCAAATCTGATTGAGTTTGTTTGTAATTTGTTATTTTATGTAGATTTTGAGGAATGTGAGCGAAGATAGGGATTTATCGGATCTCACTTGATCTGATCCGTATTGTGTTACTCTATTTAACTGTAAGTGTGAGTGCATAGAAGAGGAGGCCGATGCAATGTAATACCAGGGCAAGTGTGTGGTTTGGCCCATTAGGGCCATATAGTTGTAATCGAGCTCGAAATATTAATGAAATCGATGCATTTTTTTATGTATTATTTGTGTGCATTTATTGAAATAAGTTTAAAGTTTAAACATATATTCTGCGTGAGGATTTTTGTAAGGCAGCAGTGTGGGGTGAGACCTTAATGTGCTAGCTGTTGTGAAGCGTGGCCATCCATTTCTAGTTTCGCTGCATGATGGAAAATTTCGTCCAAACGTGGACCCATAACCCACAAGTCCACAAGTTGTGTAAAGATGCAGATTTGCTGCATCAGAATACAAGAGAGAGAACAATGGTAACTAGACTTATGGAACTTGCATAATTCTAAAATTTACATTTCAACTAAGTTTATAATAAATGAATAATGGAACCTGATTTAAAGTCCTAGGAATTTCCTTTGGTATTTGTTCAACTTTTATTCTTTTACAGTGAGAATGACTGAAGGAAATGTCACACAAAATGACCAGGAGCTCCAAATCTGTATGTTTCCCAGAAAATACAGTCCCAACTGACCCACTAGTTCGAATCTCTTCTCTAGAAGGTGAAACCTACTTAGGAATAATCCCTACGCTATAAGATAACAAGAAAGGGCTCAATTTGGTGTTGTTATTCCCCCACATGTACCAACAAGCAAAATAAAAGGCTCACGACCTCAACCAAATATGGGAAGACAAATACTCGTTTGCAAACATGTCCTCCGGCTACGAAAGACACACAAAATTCAAGATGCAAGAAAACAACCCCTTAGAGATGAATAATGAATTACTTGGGACCGAAAATCCTCTATTCCTCACAACCATCAAATTTCTAGGCAGTTCATAGCCTTTGTGGGCTTTCTCCTCCCTAGACTTTAGGCTTAGTTTATTAGACATGCCTTGTATTTAATTCTTAACCGTGAAACCACCAACAATACATCCCAACATGCATAAATAATCCATGGCTTTTACCATGACAAGAAATTATCTCCTCCATACTCAAAATGTGATCTCTGCCAAATGAGTTTCTACATGTGCGAATTTAGGAGAAATTATATTTCTGGAGCATGAATGAACATGAGACTTCTTTACATAAGATTATGTCCCTTGTTTCCTTGTCTGATTTGATTCTCCCTTATTAACAGGAATTGCATGAAAATTTTATTAAAAGAATGAGGAATAACATTGATACATTAACACTAGAATGATGATTAATCCATGAGACATTTGAACCTCCTATGTAATGCATACCAATTGATCCTCATAACCACACGTGTTGATGCAATATAACTCATTATTTTCATCTAGTATTGGCTCGATCCACTTGTTTTAAAACTTGGAAATGTATGGATAGATGGAACTCAACACACTTGTTTTCCTAGGAGAGGAAACTTAGTCTTATACCAGAGAAATCAATCCCAAAATAGCTGTTTGGATTTATCCACTTGATTTGGAAAAAAAGTGGGCACCCTCGCAAATAAAATAGTAGGCTCACCTTGAAGAAATAATCGCTCAGAATTTTGGGTAGATTCATGCCCATAAATTAAAAGGGAACCTTTCCAAAATAAGGAATAATTTGCCTAGAGAAAGTTATACAATGTTGCTCCAGAATAATGTGAGGTGTGACCGCTAGTCTTTGACAATTACGTTAGGTGGTGAAGAATCCGATCTTATACAACCACAAATTGGCCCATGTAAATGACATATTTGGTCTCAACTTCTAAGGAATGTGACCCTCACAGACTCATTGCAAGCTTGCCCAAGCAACCAAAATCGACCTTGGAATTTTAATTTTCAATGCACCCTGTATAGATATTAAGACTTTGATAAAAAATAATATGCCACAACCTTTTTAAAATATTTTCAAGCCCCACTTAAAATAATGTGCCCAAACAACAGACTTGGCCTTTGGAATGATTTTCACACCAAACAAAAAAAATAATTTTTTTTGGCCAAGTATCTAATATTTTGGCCCTCTTTATGATAATTTAATTTTGGGTAAAATCCTTCGCATATCAAATGACAAAGTTTAGAAAAAAATTTCTTTGAGGAGTTTCATCGAACACTTGAAATGCAATATTTATCTTCTGCAATAAACCCTCATGTTGACAGGAATACCAACTCTGATATCATTGTAATATTCCCACTAGTGAATATCCAAATTTTGCCACTAAATTTCTTAAGTTTATAAAATCTGGCCCATTGAGCAATTTCTACAAACAGTTTGAAAACATGGTACTGTAGGTGTAATTTTTCTTTCTTTGTTCAATCAATGTGTGTAATGGTCATTATACATCAAGGAAACACTTCTCCATAACCATGACCGATTCATAATAACTCATAAGTTCTTACATAATGTTAACAAAAGAGTAAATTCCAGATGGAAATTACTTGCATATTAGAAATGACACATACCAATGTTCCAAATTTGCTATGAAAAAGGGAGACATTATAAATATAAACTCAATGTACCAAGATGAGAGTGCTATAGGATGAGGTACATAGAGAAATATGAACTGATAAGATATATATTTCTTGATATATATGCTGTCTAGGAATGCCAAAGCACAATGAACTCCAACAAGGTGGTTACAAGTGGTTGTAATCAACCACAAAAATCAAACAACCTCAACATATCAATAACTTGTTTCCAAGAGAATACTCTTTTTTTTGAAGGGAATAGAACCTTTTTCGTGAAGAATGGTGCAGCCTCAAATCACTACTCCTAAGCTGTAATTTTGATACCAATGGACGAAGCTTGAAAGAGTATGATCTATAAATGAATTTGAGATCAACTCGACCCACTAGAATAAGTTGCTACATGTATACTTCATATCTGAAACATATTAACCAGTGACCTCCAAATAATGGAGAAATAACAATTTTTCTTCAACAATAATATTACAGCCAATGATCTTAAGTCCAGAGCAAGTTTCAAGCATTCGACCGTCCAAGATATGGCATTAATTTGACCTCTTGATCCAACTATCAAAACACAAGAGATTTGTCCTCATTAAACCCACTGCTCATACACAAAAAAATTCCCTCTTATACTTTGGAACTTGATCTGGCTTGGAACTAGATTTCCAACCCTCTAAATCTCGAGCATTTCATCCCTCCTTGAATTTGAAGTTTGGGAACAAGAAACAATCTCCAAAACTTCCTCTCCAACCTTGTGCTTGGCCCTGCTCACAACACAAATATACTCTGTCCCTTTATGTAGGAAGAATAGACTTGTGAATACAAACTATGATGCCAATAATCCATGTAACAACTTATGATTAGATCTTTAATATTGAATAAAAAAACTAAACCAATTGAGCACCAATGGAAGATCTTATATAATCTTCCGTAATTAGCTAACTAGGTTGGCACTCGAAGTCCACCAAAATTAGCTTGAGTTTCGCTTGAAACTCTTGAACTCGCTTGAGCTCCTTTCAATTGTCAATGAAATAGATAGAAAAAAATAATTTGCAATTAAGTCCATCCTAATTTATAAATCTCCATTGAGCCTCCTTATAGGTTCTAGACTTTTCTTAATCCCTTTTATTTTATCAGTGGGGCCCATTTTCCACTAGGAAACTTTTTCCGCCATTTTGAATAAAATAATAATCTGCCTCCTTTCTCTATAAAATATTATTTTGCTGCTATTATCCAATAAAACAATATTTTTCTCCATTCTCCAATAAAATATTATTTGCTTCTATTATCCATTAAAACCAGCCTAGATCCATTTTAACACTAGATCTATCAAGCGCCGAGAGGGATCAAATCTCTTGAGGTGCAAACCTTTCCTCAAGTTTTTCACTCAAAAAATAGGTCTGCACCTCGAGAGATTTGATCCCTCTCGGTGCTTGATAGATCCAGTGTTAAGATGGATCTAGGCTAGTTTCAGTTGTGTGCGGTCATACAAAATTTGTTGAACATCTAATTATTTTGGTCATTTTAAATATGTTAAATATGTCTAAGATTAATTTGGTCAATTTAATTTAAAATTTTCTTAGTTACCTCAGTTTTTTGAGATGAGAGAGACTGTTAGTAAATGGTTAAAAATGATGAAATACAAATTTTGAGTGAAACATGTCATTGTAAAAATTTTGATAGATATAAAATGTGAATACTAAGAACATAGTCAATTACAAACAATCTTCATTGCAATCAATCTAAAACTATTTTCTTCTATTGTTCCTATTGTCATACCTATTAGTTTTTCCATTTTCTCATATCGATCATATGAAAAGAGTAGTTGAAATCATAGACCATTCAAATATTTAACTCAAGCTACTATAGCAAACAACATACCTTCTCTCTGTTGCTCTCCAATATTAATAGTAGTTTTCTCCAAAGTCAATCATTGTGACGTAGGGAGTGTTAAACCCCAAATAGTTTTCAATGGTAGTTATTTTCGATTACTTCGTTTGAATGCAAAGTAATTAACAATGCTGAATGATGGAAAATGGGAATAATAAGAATGTACCCAATTATAAATAGTTTATATTTTCAAGAATCAAACATTTGGGGTAAGCAAACATTTTATCTAGGATGAAAATTCAATGATTGTACTTATGGTTGCATAATTTTTATGTTCTTATATTGAGAGAGAGTGTGTGTGTTTTGGGGGTGAGAAGGAGAGGCAAGGGGAGATAGAGATATAGATGCGGGGGGCTGGGGTGGGGAAGAGGGAAGAAGAGAGAGGAATATATAGGGAGGGAGGAAGATATTATATATATATATGGAGAGAGAAATGTTAGAGAGAGAAGGGGAAGAGAGAGAGGGAGGGGAAAGAGAGGGAGGGAGAGAGAGATAGATAGATATAGAGAGAGAGTGTGTATATTTAGGGGTTGAGATAGAGAGATAGAGAAGGAGAGACAATGGGAGATAGAGATATAGATGGAGGAGGTAGAGATGTGCTTACACTTAATTAAATGCACACTATTAATCTAATTACATTGAAATTAATGTACATCATACATCTTGTTGTATCAAATCAGAAATCAACATCTACACTAAAATCATTGCATCTAGTACAAAAATTCAAATAGGATTAGAAATGAACATCTATACTGAAATCAATGCATCTAGTGCAAGAAACCAAATAGGATTAGAAATCAATATCTACACTGAAACCAATGCATCTAATGCAAACAATCAAATATGAGTAGAAATCAACATCTACGTTGAAATCAATACATCTAGTGTAAGGTGTTAAATATGATTAGAAATCGACATCTACACTGAAATCAATGCATCTAGTGCAAGCGATTAAATAGGATTAGAAACCAATATCTACACTGAAAACAATGCATCATGTTCAAGAAATCAAATAGGAGTAGAAATAAATATCTACATTGAAACCAATCCATCTAATGCAAGAAATCAAATGAGTAGAAATCAACATCTACGCTGAAATAAATGCATCTAGTGTAAGGTATTAAATATGACTAGAAATCAACATCTACAATGAAATCAATGCATCTAGTGCAAGCGATCAAATAGGATTAGAAGTAAATATCTACACTGAAACCAATTGATCTTGTGTAAGCAATAAAATAGGAGTAGAAATCGACATCGACATTGAAATCAATACATCTAATGTAAGGTATTAAATAGAATTATAAATCAACATCTACATTGAAATCAATGCATATAGTGCATGTGATAAAATAGGTTTAGAAACCAACAACTACATTGAAATAAATACATTTATTTTAGTGAAAATCTAAAATATTCACGACTTTCTAGATCTAACTTCTATGCGTGTATTTGTCTCTGTGAGACTCTTTCTTCTTCCCTCTCTCTCTACCTTCCATTCTGCGTCTATCTACCTCCCCCTCTCCTTCTCTCTCTTCCCCTCCCTCTCTCCCCCGTCTCACTCTATCTCCCTCTCCCGAAGTTTCTCTATCTTTCTCTTCTTTCCTCCCCCCCATGCAATCTATATTTATACCTCCCTCCATCTCTCCTTATTTGTATCTCTATCTCAACCCCCTAAGCATATGTCACACTCTCACTCTCTCTCTCCATATCTATCTATCTATCCATCTATATCTCCCTCTTCCTTTCCCTCTCTATCTCTTCCCCTTCTCTCTCTCTCTCTCTCTCTCTCTACCCCCTCCATCTATATCTCTATCTCCCATCTATCCCTCTTCCTCCCTCCCTCTCTTTGCCTCTCTCTTCTACCCCCTGCCCTGCCCCATCTATATTTCTATCTCCCATTGTCTCTCCTTCTCACTTCCAAAACATACCCTCTCTCTCTCTCTCTCTCTCTCACACACACACACACACACACACACACACACACACACACACTCACTGACTCTCCATCTCTCCCTTACCACTCCCTCTCCACCTTTCTCTCTTTATGTCTTTCTTCCCCTTCCAACTCCATCTCTTTCTCCCCCTCTCTCTGCTCTCTCTCAAGTCCTCTCTCTTTTTCCTTCCCCTCTCTCCCCTTCTCTCCCACCTCCTTCTGTCTCTCCCCCCATCATACATACACCCTCACCACCCTCCAACTCTGTCACAATTCTCCCTCCCTCTCTCCTTATCTCTCTCCCCCTCTCTCCCCCCTCCATATCTATGTCTCCTCGTCTCTCTCTTCCCCTTCTTTACCTATCTTTATCCTCTCATTTTCTCTCTCTTCCCTCATCTCCTCTCTCCCTCATTCCATCTTCATCTCTCCCTTGTCACTCCCTCTCTTTCCCCCTCCAAATTCATATCTCTCTCTCCCTCTCTTCCCCTCCTCCCTCTCTTCCTTTCTCTCTCTTAGTGTGACTCTCACCTCTATGTCTCTCTCCCACACTTTATTACCCCTTCCATCTTGCTCTCTTTCTTAAATATGATCCCATTGTATTGTATTTAAGAAAATATCTAAATTAATAAAAAAACATAATTGGTTGTAAAATATTAAACCTATATTTTGGATCAATCATGTTAAAGAAAATACAATAATAAAAAATTAAAAGAATGAAGCACTATCTTTCCTCTATCATTGTTAATCACTTTTTTCTTTCTCACTTAGCTTGGATCCTTGGTTAAGATGCATATATCCTAGTCATTATATATTATTTATATTATAAACTTTCACTAGTATATAAAAAGATATTATCATTTCTTTAATTTATTAAACCTCATTTTCTCTATGAAAATATTACTAGTTAGTGTGGAGGATGGAGCGTTTGATATACTTCAAAAGTAATTATAACCTTTCTCTTACTTTAATTAAAAGATGTTATAAAATTAAAATAAAATAAAAATTAGTAAAATATTTTTATTTTTTGGGCATGTGGTATTGATAAGACATGGTATTGACCCATGGTATTGTAACAATTAAAAGCCTAGATCCATAACATAATAATCAAAAGTCTAGATGGCCCATGGTATTGATAAACCATGGTAGTAGCCCATGGTATTATAGTTTTCTTCCCTCCTCTCCCTCTCTATCTTTCTCTTGTGGATATTGGCCCATGGCATTGTAAAAAACCTACTTAGAAGTTAATAATATCCATGGTAAATATTCATGATTAAAATTCTTGTGATATTGTAAATATTAAGTTTTTATCCACTTATTAATTAAATTTATAGATGGAACACATCTATATTAATTGTTACAAATATATTGATTACACAAAATATAAAAAAATATTATATGTTACCCAATATTTATAACCACCCCCACCTAATAAATAGTGGCCACGGGTGGGGAGAAATACTAATTAAAATGTAATCCACCCTAAATATTACATTCTACCCAATATTTCCCCTCACTCCGATTAATACCTTCCATTATATTGAGTTTATGTTCCTACAACCTAAAACCTGAAATTTACCTCCTTATTATTATTACAGTAAACGCCACGAAATATAAATTTACCGGGTTATTATTATTACAAAAATCACACAACAGAAAACCTAAATGAAACGAAAGTTACCTGGTTATTATTTATTATTACATGCCCAACTGAATCATTCGCTTCTTTTACCTAATTTTCTTTATTACTTGATGAATAAGCTAATCGATCTCTTTTTAAATTGTATATATATCATTTTTAAAATTGAATTTGTTAATATTAGCCTACACAATTTATTTTTTAATTAATTTTTCTATTTTAAAGTAAGGTTATACATATCTTCAGCATATAAAATACATGCCCAACTTTCTTTTACCTAATTTTCTTTATTATTCGATGAATAAGCTAATCGATCTCTTTTTAAATTGTATATATATCGTTTTTAAAATTGAATTTGTTAATATTAGCCTACACAATGTATTTTTTAATTAAGTTTTCTATTTTAAAGTAAGGTTATACACATCTTCACCATATAAAATATATATTAGCCAACACATATATACACATATATAGTAACGTTACAAATATCTTCAGCATATACAATATGTGTATAGTAACGTTGCAAATATCTTCAGCACACACACACACACACACACACACACACACACACACATATATATTTAATATTTTTTTTAATGTAATGTTACGTTACGTGACAACATATCCTTCATATTTTTTAATTTTTTTTTTTAATTAACGTTAGGTGACAACATCTCCCTAGTATTTTTTTAATATTTTTTAATGTAATGTTACCTTACATGACAACACCTTCCTCATATACTCGGTTGTAGAGCGCCTCTCAGCACAATAAACAAGATACCTTGTCTCTGTTGCTCTCCAATATTAATAGTAGTTTTCTCCAAAGTCAATCATTATGACGTATGACATGTTAAACCCAAAATAATTTTCAATGGTAGTTATTTTCTATTACTTCCTTTGAATGCAAAGTAAGTAACAATGTTGCATGATGGAAAATGGGAATAATAAGAATGTACCCAATTATAAATAGTTTATAGTTTCAAGAAGCAAACATTTGTGGTTAGCAAACATTTTATCTAGGATGAAAGTTCAAGTGTTGTATTTATGGTTGCATAATTTTTATGTTCTTATTTTGAGAGAGTGTGTGTGTTTTGGGGGTGAGAAGGAGAGACAAGGGGAGATAGAGATATAGATGGGGGTCGAGAGACAAGGGGAGACAGAGATATAGATGGGGGCGAGAGGGGGGGGAAGAGCGAAGAAGAGAGAGGAAAATACAGGGAGGGAGAAATGTTAGAGAGAGAGAGAAGGGGAAGAGAGAGAGAGAGGGAGGGGAGGGAGAGGGATGGAGAGGGAGATAGATAGATATAGAGAGAATGTGTGTATGCTTAGGGGCTGAGATAGAGAGATAGAGAAGGAGAGACAATGGGAGATATAGATATAGATGGAGGAGGTAGAGATGTGCTGACACTGAAATCAATGCACACTATTAATCTAATTACATTGAAATCAATGTACATCATACATCTTGTTGCATCAAATCAGAAATAAACATCTACACTAAAATCATTGCATCTAGTGCAAACAATAAAATAGGATTAGAAATGAACATCTATACTGAAATCAATGCATTAGTGCAAGAAATCAAATAGGATTAGAAATCAATATCTACACTGAAACCAATGCATCTAATGCAAGCAATCAAATATGAGTAGAAATCAACATCTATGTTGAAATCAATGCATCTAGTGTAAGGTGTTAAATATGATTAGAAATCGACATCTACATTGAAATCAATGCATCTAGTGCAAGTGATTAAATAGGATTAGAAATCAATATCTACACTGAAACCAATGCATCATGTTCAAGAAATCAAATAGGAGTAGAAATCAATATCTACATTGAATCCAATGCATCTAATGTTGGCATTATGATACAAGTGTTTTCCTTGATGGAAACTCACTCAGAGGTATGATACAGGTGTTGTCCTTGATGGCAACTCAATCAGATGATAGATCATAGTACAACAGGTCAAGAGAGAGGTATACATAGGTTAACCTTGATTGAAGTGCTTATACACGTGGATGAGAAGAACAAAAGGCGCGTATACATACACATGCAGGTTCACAGAAGGAAAGGTGTGTACATGTTGGAAAACTAAGTTTTGGTCTGTGGTATTTGGTCCATGGTATTTTGGTATTGGTCCATGGTATTGACCCTAGCTATTGGGTCCAAGGTATTGGTTCTACATGGTTTTGGACCATGGTATTGAGAAATGCCTAAACCTATATAAGGAGAAGATCATTAGGCCAAGGGGGGTGCAAGGGTGCAAGGATTGAATATCTGATGAAGTGTGAGATCTAGTATGCTGGTTATGGGTTTGAGATGCTTAGTTTGATCTGAATCAAGGATGCACCTATGCAGTTGATGATGGATGATGGATCGGGATCATAAGGCTTGGAAAGTATTATCATTATGTGATAGACTAGATTTGAATTATTGATGCATGTTTTTTTGTATGAATGTTATGATCTGGGTATGACTAATGTCTGGAACAATTGCAAAGTTATGAGTAAATATTTGCAGACTTGTACGCGGGTTGGCTTTTGTAAAAGCGTGTATGTACGCTGGTTTGGTTCATCATAGTAGTGTATACATTATGAGATATGATATTTGAAGTTGTAGTTGGATTTGGTTATTGTTGCAGAGTTCTATTGTCTGTTATGTGTTCTGGTGACTGTGTTGTTGACATGGTTTCAGTGTTTTAGTATTGGGTGATTTAGAGATTGATGATACAGGTGTAGTTAATGGGGTGCTTCAATGTTGTTGATAGGTCCAGTATGAAAATTGGATGAAATATGGCCTTCAGATTATGGTGTTGTGCTTCAGGAGTATCCATAATGAAAATTTATGAAACGAGGTCCCTGGAGGAAGAAAGAAGATCGTAGCCTTCAGTAGGCCGACACCTACGTACTGGTAAACATATTGGCCAGTACAAGAGCCAGGGGGTTGGAGCTCCCTTCCAGTAGCAGCTGGAAAATGAGTGAAGGTTGGAGCCTTCAGTAGGCCGGCGCCTACGTACTAGTAAATGGATCGGCTAGTACAAGAGCTAAGGGGGTTGTAGCTCCCTTCCAGTAGAAACTGAAAACGAGAGAAGGTTGTAGCCTTTTACAGGTAGAAGCCTACATACTAGTATAAGATTGCTCCAGTACAGAAATATTGTAAAAAGAAGTTTCTTATTAAAGGAAGATAGAGAAGAATTGCAGTAGGTTGTTTTCACCCACATTGAGTTTCCACCTTATATCATGGTGTTCATGTGTGCTTCTTATGTGTGATGATCTGTTCTGTTTTTACTGCACCTGTTTACTATTCATATGGTTAATAATGTTCTGATGCACTCATTGAAGATCAACTAACTGAATCATCAGTTTACAGGATATACGCTAGTTGCATTAAACACAGCTGCGTGTACACGCGAGTTCCCTTAACATAAGTAGCGTATATGTATCTGAATATGAAAATGAAAAAGTGTTTGATTTGATAATACTGATTCACCCCCCCCTCTCAGTATTATTTCCAACAATTGGTATCAGAGCATGTCCTTCAGTTGAAGCTTGATTGCTTGAAGGAGATCCGTAGAAAAATGGGAAAGAAAGCACATCAAAAGAAGAAGACAGCTCAAAGGAACAATGACAACTTGCCGTTGAGTGGAAGCAAGTATTTAGATCCTAAATCACCTCAGATTGAAGATGGACAAGCAAATGAAGCATCAGGTAAAATCATAGATCAACAAGATTTACCTAGCAAAAGGGAGAGTGCCCTTAAAGAAAAAATTATCAACTTAAAAGCTCAACTGGAATGTGCCTTCAGAGTTCGTCAAATGCTGCAGGAGCTGAATGAAGAACAAGAAAAAGAGATTCTCAAACTAAGTCAACAAGTGGAAGAAGGAAGAAAGTCTGAAGAAATTTTGAAGAAGCAATGTTTGGAAAAGGAAGAACAACATCAGGTTGAGGTAAATATCTTGAAAGGTAAATTAGCAGAAAAGGATAAACTATTACGATTTCAAGAAAATACTAAGATTTTGGATGATATTCTTAGTAGTCAAAGGTCGCCTGCTATCAAAACTGGTCTTGGTTTTTATGAATCTGTTGAAGGTGAATCTAGTTCACAAAATAAGATAAGGAAATCTAATGCACAATCTGAAATACTCAACAAGGAGATGAGAAGACAACCCCATCAACAACCAAGGAAAGAAATTCCTCAAAGAATATCTTTTGCTCCTACCTGTGGAAGTGATAAACCATTATTTCCTCCGATGAATAATGTTGAATGTTATGTATGTCATAATCTTGGACATGTTGAATCCAGATGCAGAAGTAGAATGGTTCAAGTCCATCACACAACAAGATCATCACATTCGAGGTACTTTAAGGGATATTATTTTGCTTGCAATATGTTTGGTCACAAAGCCATTAGCTGTTTTAGGAGGAATATGAAACATGTAAGATGTTATGCATGTAACAAGCTTGGACATATAGCAAAGGAATACAGGAGAAAAATTTGGACACCATACCAAAAGGTGAAAACATCATCACAGTTGAAGATATGGAAGAAAAAGGAAGTACAGCTAGAAAGATGTGGCATAGCAGAGTACATAGACATGACAAACTCAAAGGAAGTTGAAAGTGTGGAACATCAGTGTTCTAAATCTCATACATAAGTTTCATGAAGATAAGTCGTGTATATATGCGAGTTGGACTCTGCACAGTTGCGTATATGATGATTTTGAAGAAAAGCAGCAGTACAGAAGTCTGATATGGTTTTGTCACTATTTGATGATGGCATGGCACAAGTTCAGGGGGAGCATATACTTCAAATAATGCATTGTTGGCATTTTTATGAGAAATCTTTGGTGATGATGCTTATGATACATCTTGCTACTTATGGTTTGTTGGTCAAAAGAATGGTATTGTAGGTTACAGGCCTGGATGCGGGTGACAAATGCTTATAGTGCAGGTCATATGGTGTATGATCGCTACTGATAACTATCATGGTCTTGTTTAGGTCCTTGGTCTTTGTGAGTCATATAATGTATCTTGTTACCCCACTATGCATGGGATGGATGATGTAATGGTTATTGTATTTGAGTCATGTTTAAACATTTGATATATCCCCACTTGGTTGGGTGGATGAGTCAAAATGGTGTATTCCCACTTGGTTGGGAGATTGATGGATGTATAGAGTCATGTTATGCTTTTGCAGACCTTTCATGTGCTCAGGGGGAGCATGGACGAATTGGTACATCTTGGCATGTACAAAGGGGGAGCTCAATCAGAGATTTCAGCAGGTACTCAGGGGCAGTATGGATAGCAGAATGTGTATCAAGGAAGAGAATATCTTGGTCCGCCCTTTGCCCTTGATGTCAAAGGGGGAGAGTTACTTGGTGTGGTGGTTGCCATCAAGCCTAAAGGGGGAGATTGTTGGCATTATGATACAGGTGTTGTTCTTGATGGCAACTCACTCAGAGGTATGATACAGGTGTTGTCCTTTGTGGCAACTCAATCATATGACAGATCATAGTACAACAGGTCAAGAGAGAGGTATACGCAGGTTAACCTTGATGAAAGTGTGTATACACATGGATGAGCAGAACAAAAGGCGCATATACGTACACACGCAGGTTCACAGAAGGAAAGGCGCGTACATTTTGGAAAACTAAGTTTTGGTCCGTGGTATTTGGTCCATGGTATTTTGGCATTGGTCCATGGTATTGATCCCAGGTATTGGGTCCAAGGTATTGGTTCTACATGGTTTTGGACCATGGTATTAAGAAAGGCCTAAACCTATATAAGGAGAAGATCATTAGGCCAAGGGGGGTGCAAGGGTGCAAGGATTGAATATCTGATGAAGTTTGAGATCTAGTATGCTGGTTATGGATTTGAGATGCTTAGTTTGATCTGAATCAAGGATGCACCTATGCAGTTAATGATGGATGATGGATCGGGATCATAAGGGTTGGAAAGTATTATCATTATGTGATAGACTAGATATGAATTATTGACACATGTTTTATTTTATGAATGTTATGATCTGGGTATGATTGATGTCTGGAACAGTTGCAAAGTTATGAGTAAATATTTGCAGATCTATACGTGGGTTGGCTTTGGTAAAAGCGCGTATGTACGCCGGTTTGGTTCATCATAGTAGTGTATACATTATGAGATATGATATTTGAAGTTGCAGTTGGATCTAGTTATTGTTGCAGAGTTCTATTGTCTGTTCTGTGTTCTGGTGACTATGTTGTTGACAAGGTTTCAGTGTTTTAGTATTGGGTGATTTAGAGATTGATGATGCAAGTGTAGTTGATGGGGTGCTTCAATGTTGTTGATGGGTCCAGTATGAAAATTGGATGAAACGTGGCCTTCAGATTATGGTGTTGTGCTTCAGGAGTATCCAGTATGAAAATTTATGAAACGAGGTCCCTAGAGGAAGAAAGAAGATCGTAGCCTTCAGTAGGCCGGTGCCTACGTACCGGTAAACATATTGGCTAGTACAAGAGCTAGGTGGTTGGAGCTCCCTTCCAGTAGCAGCTGGAAAACGAGTGAAGGGTGGAGCCTTCAGTAGGCCGACGCCTACGTACTAGTAAATGGATCGGCTAGTACAAGAGCTAAGGGGGTTGTAACTCCCTTCCAGTAGAAATTGAAAATGAGAGAAGGTTGTAGCCTTCTGCAGGTAGAAGCCTGCGTACTGGTATAAGACTGCTCTAGCACAAAAATATTGTAAAAAGAAGTTTCTTATTAAAGGAAGATAGAGACGAATTATAGCAGGTGGTTTTCACCCACATTGGGTTTCCACCTTATATCATGGTGTTCATGTGTGCTTCTTATGTGTGATAATTTGTTCTATTTTTACTGCACCTGTTTACTGTTCATATGGTTAATAATGTTATGATGCACTCATTGAAGATCAACTAACTGAATCATAAGTTTACTGGATATAAGCTAGTTGCATTAAACACAGTTGCGTGTACACGCGGGTTCCCTTAACATAAGTAGCGTATATGTATCTGAGTATGAAAATGAAAAAGTGTTTGATTTGATAATACTGATTCACCCCCCCCTCTCAGTATTATTTCCAACATCTAATGCAAGCAATCAAATGAGTAGAAATCAACATCTACGCTGAAATCAATGCATCTAGTGTAAGGTATTAAATATGATTAGAAATCGACATCTACACTGAAATAAATGCATCTAGTGCAAGCGATCAAATAGGATTAGAAGTAAATATCTACACTGAAACCAATGCATCTTGTGCAAGCAATCAAATAGGAGTAGAAATCAACATCGACATTGAAATCAATGCATCTAATGTAAGGTATTAAATAGAATTATAAATCGACATCTACATTGAAATCAATGCGTATAGTGCATGTGATCAAATAGGATTAGAAATCAACAACTACATTGAAATAAATACATTTATTTTAGTGAAGATCTAAAATATTCATGACTTTCTAGATCTAACTTCTATGCGTGTATTTGTCTCTGTGAGACTCTTTCTTCTTCCCTCTCCCTCTACCTTCCATTCTGTGTCTATCTACCTCCCCCTCTCCTTCTCTCTCTTCCCCTCCCTCTCTCCCCCGTCTCGCTCTATCTCCCTCTCCCTAAGTTTCTCTATCTTTCTCTTCTTTCCTCTCCCCCCCTGCCATCTATATTTATATCTCCCTCCATCTCTCCTTATTTGTCTCTCTATCTCAACCTCCTAAGCATATGTCATGCTCTCTCTCTCTCTCTCCCCATATCTATCTATCTATCCATCTATATCTCCCTCTTCCCCTTCTCTCTCTCTCTCTCTCTTTCTACTCCCTCCATCTATATCTCTATCTCCCATCTATCCTCTTCCTCCCTCCCTCTCTTTGCCTCTCTCTTCTAACCCCTGCCTCGCCCCATCTATATCTCTATCTCCCATTGTCTCTCCTTCTCACTCCCAAAACATACTCTCTCTCTCTGTCTCTCTCTCTCTCTCTCTCACACACACACACACACACACACACACTTGCTGACTCTCAATCTCTCCCTTGCCACTCCCTCTCCACCTTTCTCTCTCTATGTCTTTCTTCCCCTTCCAACTCCATCTCTTTCTCCCCCTCTCTCTCCTCTCTCTTTTTCCTTCCCCTCTCTCCCCTTCTCTCCCACCTCCCTCCGTCTCTCCCCCCATCATACACACCCTCTCTCACCACCCTCCAACTCTGTCAGAATCTCCCTCCCTCTCTCCTTCTCTCTCTCCCCCTCTCTCCCCCCTCCCTGTCTCTCTCTTCCCCTTCTTTCCCTATCTTTATCCTCTCGTTTTCTCTCTCTTTCCTCGTCTCCTTTCTCCCTCATTCCATCTTCATCTCTCCCTTGTCAGTCCCTCTCTTTCCCCCTCCAAATTCATCTCTCCCTCCCTCTCTCCCCCTCCTCTCTCTCTTCCTTTCTCTTTCTCAGTGTGACTCTCACCTCTATGTCTCTCTCCCACACTTTATTCCCCCTTCCATCTCACTCTCTTTCTTAAATATGATCCCATTGTATTGTATTTAAGAAAGTATCTAAATTAATAAAAAACATAATTGGTTGTAAAATATTAAACCTATATTTTGGATCAATCATGTTAAAGAAAATACAATAATAAAAAAATTAAAAGAATGACGCACTATCTTTCCTCTATCATTGTTAATCACTTTTCTTTCTCACTTAGCTAGATCCTTAGTTAATATGCATCTATCCTAGTTCATTATAATATTATTTATATTATATAACTTTCACATATGTATATATAAAAGTATTCTCATTTTTTAATTTATTAAAACCTCCATTTAATCTCTATGAAAATATTGTTAGTGGTCATGAGGATGGAAGGTTTAGATATACCTCAAAAGTAATTATAACCTTTTTTCTCTTACATTTAATTAAAAGATGTTATAAAATTAAATTAAAATAAAATATTTGTAAATTTTTTTTATTTTTTGGGCACGTGGTATTGATAAGACATGATATTGACCCATGGTATTGATAAATCATGGTAGTAGCCCATGATATTATAATTTTCTTACCTCCTCTCCCTCTCTATCTTTCTCTTGTGAGTATTGGGCCACAACATTGTAAAAAACCTACTTGAAATTAACAATATCCATGGTAAATATTCATGATTAAAAATCTTGTGATATTGTAAATATTAAGTTTTTATCCACTTATTAATTAAATTTATAGATGGAACACATCTATATTAATTGTTACAAATATATTGATTACATAAAATATAAAAAAAATTATATGTTACCCAATATTTATAAACACCCCCACCTAATAAATAGTGGCGAGAGGTGGGGAGAAATACTAATTAAAATGTAATATTATTAAAATTTACCTAATATTTCTGGTCACACCCCACCTTAGATATTACATTCTACTCAATATTTCCCCTCACTCCTATTAATATCTTCCATTACATTGAGTTTACGTTCCTACAACCTAAAACCTGAAATTTACCTCATTATTATTATTACAGTATTACAAGAAACCACACAACCGAAAACCTAAACGCCACGAAATATAAATTTACCAGGTTATTATTATTACACAAATCTCACAACGGAAAACCTAAACGCCGCGAAATTTACCTGTTATTATTTATTATTACAGGATATGCCTAATTGAATCATCGTTTCCTTTACCTAATTCTCTTTATTATTCGATGAATAAGCTAATCGATCTCTTTTTAAATTGTATATATATAGTTTTGAAAATTGAGTTTGTTAATATTAGCCTACAGATTTTCATTTTTATTTTTTATTTTAATTAATTTTTTATTTTTTTTATTTTAAAGATCAGTATATACAATATATATTCCCCGACACATATATAGTAACGTTAGAAATATCTTCAACATATACAATATATATATTAGCTGACACATATATATATTTTTTAATGTAATGTCAAGTTAGGTGACAACATATCCTTCATATTTTTTAATATTTTTTTAATGTAAAGTTACATTACGTGACAACATCTCCCTTATATATTTTCAATATTTTTTAATGTAACTTACGTTACGTGACAACATCTCCCTCATATACTACATCTCCCTTATATATTTTTAATATTTTTTAATGTAACTTACGTTACGTGACAACATATCTCCCTCATATACTAGGCTATAGAGCGCCTCTCGGAACAATAATAATTTCCACTTTTCTCCCACAAAATAATATTTTATCATTTTTAATTAATATCGTAAAAAATTAGCAAAACTCCTTAGTGAATTTTGCAGTCACAAAAATTGGGAACATTACAATCCTCCCCGCCCAAAATTGCTCGTCCTTAAGCAATATGCAGTAGATCCAAAAGTTGTCCTAGCTAATCCAGGATCCCAAATTTGCCACTGAACCATTTCTCGCTATTGCACCACCACCACATGGATAAATCCTATGACACCAGGGTCCCAAGCCATCCTTATCCATGTGAATCCTTCTTCGCTCCACTCACCATCCAACAAGATGGAATCTCTAGCAGCCCTTTGTATATCGCCCGTAAGTAGAACACCTAGGTAGGGTTAAATCCTGATTAACTCCTTGAAGGGCTGCCCTAATGAGTAATCAATCTCATGCACTTCAAGAGTAGACTCATGAAGTTACAATCCAACCCTTGTGAGATGAATCCTTGCTTGCACATGCTCCCTTGTTCTCTTCCTGCCAAACATCTTGCCTTGTTGGTGAAGTTCCCTATGTCAACACTGAATGACTAAATCCCAATGGAAGATCTGAATGATCTACCCCTATAGAAACCAACTCACCCCTGAGGGTATATGAATCACAAAATCCTTTGATGTTCAATTCCCATGCTAGTCTTAGAAGGGTGCCACCATGCTGTCACTGTGCTACTCTGACTATGCAAGGCTTCCCATTGTGGACAGACTGTATCCTCCTCTTGTAGAACCTAATGGAAAAATATTTGTGAGGGTGAAGCTCATCCTACCCAGCCTTCTCCATGATGTCAATGTCTACCCATCCATTGCTAAGCTCGATCTTGAGCAACAATAGGAAACATCTGCCTTGCCCTACAATGAGGTCTCAATGATCCCTCATGTCTCAATCCCAAGGTGAACTACATCACCCTCTTCCATGATCCCACCAATCGCGGAATGGATTGACCAATTAGCCAAATGAATCCCTAGATCCCATAACCAAATCTTATGTAGCATAATCCTGACAACTACTAGAATCCACCTATCCTACATATTTGGTCCCCACATGCGATCAATATATATTCCCCATATAACATGAATCAATTAGGTGCATGCAAAACTACCTTGTGCCTAGCATACCACACAGTGAGATCTGTTATCCTGTCTCTTGTGGGTGCACCTTGATACTGCCCGGAGCCTAAACGTGCTCTTATAATAAAGGTCCACCACTTGCTGTATATGCCACTCTAAGGCCTTGGAATGTCCTACCCAAAATGTGTCATGCATGTCATAAGTGTGAGCTCAAGGACATAACATATAATACCTCTACAGAAGATAAAACCATCCCCAATCCTGCATCAACTAATTTGTGCCCTGACTATATTCCATAGCTGGAAAACCTCTCTCCTCATTCAGTGTGTCTCGTCCAACTATCTTCGATGAATTTCAAGGTTCTTGTTGCTCATGATGTCAACATCAAGAGACAATGTCCAAGTACCCTGTGTCAGTGCGCAATGATTGCGAGTGAAAAATGTGTGGGCTCTGATGGGTATGTCCAAGAACCCGTATGGAAGCTCATGGCCAACCTTGTGACTAACTCGCTCTCCAAACCTAGTTATGGCCACCTCACTGGCATGCTTGACCTCCTTGTTAAGGAATCTCCTTGCCAGTATCACTCCTTGAGTCCATAGTGCAACCTTGCACACTATTTCATATAACCATGTATCCTTGTGCTCCCTAGCATACAACTGCACCTAGTTTCACATCTCTATGAATGGCTGGACCCTGCTACATGTTATCGCATAATATTGGATAAACTAGCATCCCTCCTATACTAACGTGTCTATCACTCCATGAGGAAATGCATTGCAATGCCAACTGTTACTCCTACACCATGGTGCAAGCCTGCACACACTGTACACCATCGTGTATCTCTGTGCTCCTCTACATACTGCTGCGCATCGCTGCATACCCTTATACACCCCTGGGAACCATGGCATAAACTTGATTTAGTGGGAATTGATCTGCATCATGTCAGTATTTCCATCTCTACTACCAAACCTCCATAACCTCAGATAAGTGGACCTCCCCTCCTGATTTGATAGGAAATCCTCCCTACGTGCTAGTGGAAATGTCACTAAGGTGCTGCTACTCAGTGACCTCTATGCCCACATATCCATAGAAAATCCTCATCCCCGTACAACAATCTATCTGGTGGCCTACTGATGCCATCTCCTTCGATCAATTCCCTCCAAAGTATGTTGAGCATCCTGCGACCCCATGCCTAACCCACATGACAGGACAGTCCACAAAGTCTGTTTGCTCCCCTATTGATCTTGTTGGTCATAGTGCTGCTCAAAAATATGCTAGAAATATGTGGGAGTGTGTGCACTCAGTCCTCGAATCCATCACACAACTACTGCCATTTCCGACTAACTCTGTGATGTGATGGAGAATCCCACGTGGATCCCAACAATAGTCTGGCCTGCTCCATTGAGTACCAGCTCAATACCTCTCGCCATCCAACTCTGTGAGAGGGATCAAATGCAAGAACTTATGTATACGTAACAACTCCGCCCTGGGAGTGTTATGCCTTATGCAACTCATGTCACCTTATCTCACTATCTTGGTCAACACATAAGACATGTATAGATAACTCTGCCTCTCTCTCTCGAAGGGCATAGGTTACATAACCGTGTTGTAAGTCCCATCTAGGTATGCCTAAAGTGGGTTGTTTTTTGAAAGTACTACAACTTTACTAGCTGTCAAAGCATATATCTACCCCTCATCGATGACTAACTCCAAATATGGCTGCTCATCCTCCTCCACCATGGGCTCAACATGAGCCACTAATTTCCCCTCCATAGATAGCTCATCATGCATAACATCCTCACCATTTTTCTGTAAGTGGCCACTGTCTGGAAACTCTACCATGGATCTGGATACCTTTATGAATAGTGACACCCCATCAATGAATGGTCCTATGGTGTGTGCTCCACTCTCACTGCCACTATCTCAACCCATGCCACCAATGTGCTCTTCGATAGTGGTAACTCTAGAGTCACATTAGGATGATCTATGTCCTCCTCATAACAACTCGTGTTATCTAACTCATGCTCAAACTCCTCCTCAGGCTCACCCTGAGGAAGCACCTCCATGTAATGGACCTTTCCCTTGGTGTTTATGTGCCCTAGGGTCCACGACTCTTGACTTGTGAATCCCTCATGGTCTCATCCTCTAACTATCCCCCTCTATATGATGATCCATCAAAGTTGGTGAGAGTTCATTTTCCCACTGCCTCTTGCACGCCCTTATTTGGGTGATCTTCCATGTGCGATGTGACTAGATTCACCCTCCAGGCATGCTTAACTATAAAGTATTTTTCATAAATATGAGGATATATTTGTTTTATTCCCTTACTGATACACAATTTGTCTAATATCTATATCATCTTCTCATTGTTTCTAAGGCTCTCCTCTGTGACTCCCTGTGTAATCCTCCCTTTTTGCGTCATTAGAATGCCCATAAATTTCACCGGCCATTGCACATGCATGCCCAACACCTCCATGATCTTCCTAGCTTCCCCAAATGTAGCCACGATCATGCTTTGATATAACTATAGAATTCCTTCCTTGGGATTTCTTGAGTTTGCAATAATTTTCTGAGTTTGTGTTAAAGTCTTCAATGATGCAATATGTCAAACAATTCAGTCACACAATGTTGTAGGTACTCTTTTCATTAGATTTAATTAATATAATTATCATAGAGACCAATGTATGACATGAAAAAGCCTCACAGAAACATAGTACTAATTTTATTATACACATAAATTCATTTCAGAATGATACAAGCACGAACAATAAATAAAAGAAGCGCAAGAACAATGGTAACTAGAATGATTGAACTTGCATAGTCCTGAAAATTACATTTCAGATGAGTTTATAATAAATGAACAGTGGAACCTAATTTGAAGTCCTAGGAATTGCCTTCGGTATTTGTTCAACTTTTATTCTCTTACAGTGAGAATGATTGAAGGAAATGTCACACACAACGACTAGGAACTCCAACGATGTATGTTTCCCAAGAATACTATCCCAATTGACCCACCAGTTCGAATCTCTTCTCCAAATGGTGAAATCTACTTAGGAATAACCCCCATGCTATAAGATAGCAAGAGAGGGCTCAATTTGGTGTTGTTATTTTTCCACACATACCAATAAGTAAAATAAAAGGCTCACGATCTCAACCAAAGATGGGAAGACAAATACTCCTTTGCCAAACATGTCCTCCAACTACGAAACTCACACAAACTTATATATGCAATAAAATAACCCCTTAGATATGAATCATGGGTTCCTTGGGACCAGGAATCCTCTATTCCTCACAAACATCAAATTTCTAGAAAATTCATAGCCTTTGTGGGTTTTCTCCTCCCTGGACTTTAGGCTCAGTTTATCAGTCATGCCTTGTCTTCAATGCTCAACCATGAAACCACCAACAATATGTACCAGCATGTAGAAATAATCCACGACCTTTACTATGACAAGAAATCGATCCTTCTCACTCAAAATATGATCTTTGCAAAATGAGCTGTTACAGGTGCGACTTCAAGAAAAATTATAATTCTAGAGCATGAATGAAAATGAGATTTCTTTACATAGGATTATGACCCTTGTTTCCTTTTATTTTTCAATTCTCCCTTATTAATATAAATTACATGAAAATTTTGTGAAGGAATGGGGGATAACATTGATACATTAATCTCTAGAATAGATGATTAGTCCATGAGACATTTGAACCTCCTTTGTAATGGATACCAATCAATCCTCATAACCACATGTGTTGGTGCAATATAATTCAGTACTTTCCTCTACCATTGCCTTGATCCACTTGTTGCTAAACCCTAGAAATTTATAGATAGATGGCACTCGACACACTTGTTTTCCTAGGAGAGGAAATGTAGTGTTATACTAGAGGAGTCAATCCCAAAATAGTTGTTTGGATTTGGCCACTTGATATAGAAAAAAAGTGGGCACCTTGGAAAATAAAATAGCAGGCTCACCTTATGTAGTATACCTAGTAGTATAGTGATCTAGGGGATCACTTTAGTGCTCAAAATTAAAAGTTTGCGACAGAGCTCAAAACCTATATAATTGGATAGATCTCGGTGATCTGAATCCAACGCAACTCATTTCACTCAAAACTGATATCTTATGCTCCCGATATCGTGTTCTGATCGAAATATATAACAAGCAAAAAATTGTAAAATTGACAGGGTGACTGTACATTTTGGGCCAGTGGCAGGCCGCCACTTGGCCACTCTTGATTGGTCTAAAAATTTTAATTTTCATGGCTAAGAATTTTTCTAATGTGGTTATGGTTCAATTTTTTATTCATTATGGGTTGCTGACTGTGTAAATTAGACCAGTGAGGGAGGGCCATGTGGGCCAATGAGAGGTAGCCACGTGGCCTCCCAAGGTTGGTCTAAAATTTTTTTAAGTGGCCAAAGCGCCCCATAGGAGTCAAACTCAAGACCTCTACCAAGAAACCATAGGCCTCAACCACTGTGCCACCTCCATGCCACTTAACATTCAAAGGCTACACTTTTTATTTAAAGTTTAACAATGACGCATTTGGGGGTAGGACCCGGGGTAAGCCCCAACCCTGGTCACCGCGCCCATGGGGATAAAGGGGCGGGACTGTGGGCTAGGGCTTAGCCCTAGCCCCGTGGTCACCACCCATGACACCATTCATCGGGAGCCTTTACACAGAACCACAGGTGAAAAAGTAAAAGGGCCAGCCCTGGGGGACCAACCCGAGGGTCACATGACCTTGTATATAACCAGGTGCATGAAGGAGCGGAGGGGGCCAACCCCGGACCATATGGCCATCACACGACCACACCGCCAGCAGAAAGGAGCACATCTTATGGTAATGCAACCAACATGTAAAATAAGCGAAGTGACTTAGTTTTATGTGGCATAATATGACCACGTTGTAGTTCATTGGGGGTTGGCCAACGAGGGCAAGTGGTTAGCCCTAGCTCCTGGGCACGTGTCCCCATATGAATTTAATTTTCAAAAACTAGGCGTTAGAGGATAGTTTAAATGTCCAACAATTTCACCTGTTGGGTGGGATTATAGGTCAGGTTTGCGTGCCAATTCTGGGTTTGGGGTGCTCAAGCCAGATTTGGGTCAAATTGTGGGATGGTTAGCTATGGAATTGGAAAAAAAACTTGTAACATGCATAAATTTCTCAGTTTTTAGCCAAATGAGGTGCATAAAGAGCCCAGATGGGGGTTTTTGATAGTTCTGGATCCATTGGAGACCATTTTTTTTTTCATTATGAGAACTACAAATTCATGTAAACACATATTTTTGAGCATAATGAAAGAGGCCCTCCATTAGAAGCTGGACCAAGAGATGTAGCCCAGGAGAGGGGTGAACTCCTTTATCATGTTTGTTGTTATGTGTTTCTGATATGGTTTATTGTCTTTGTTTGGTTGTTAATTGTGTTTAAAAATAACTTGTTTATGTGTTTAGTAACTTGATCCATTACCCAAAACACATATAAAATTTCACTTGTAATTTGTTCAAAGCTTCAAGTTTTTAATTACAAATCATTTTGGTATCAGAGCAACATGTTATTGTGAAGGTTTGATTTTGTTTGCAAGTGTTTTTATGATGTTTACGAGGTTGAAGCTTAAAATAGGAGAAGGAGACCTTGTGGATCCAAGATCTCAAATTGTTTCAACGAGAACAAACACACCTCAAGTTTCAATAGTCATGGCACATGAAGAAGGTCTTGAAGGGATGTCTGAAGACGGAATAACTTTAAAAAAATAATTCTTTGAGATGTTTGAAATGGTAAAGGTTCTTTATGAAGAGAGGAATGCAAGGTTATATGGAGAGAGCGCAAAACCTCCAAAAGGAGATGGAGGAAAAGGAGACAAGCTTCCAAAAGGGAATGGAGGGAATGGTGACAAACGACCACCTTCACCTCCATCATTGTCATCCTCATCTTCATTCACATCTTCTACTTCTTCTACCCTTTCACAAACACCTCCAAATTCTCCAAAAGGACATGGTAAAACTCCTTTGTTAAAGCTTGATATTAAGTTTGAATTGCCTATGTATGATGGAGAGGTAGATTATGAGAAATTAGATAATTGGATTTGTCAGATTGAAGTGTATTGAAGGTTACAAAGAATCAAGGATGATGAGACCAAGATTCAACTTGCTTCTCTTAGATTGGAAGGTGCAACACTTATTTGGTGGGAAGCTAAAACTCAAGAGGACATGAAGAAACATGATAAGGGTTTATCCTCTTGGAACGATTTTGTTGTTGCAATAAGAAGGAAGTTTTATCCATTAGCATACATGAAAAAAGCCATCATGGATTGGAAAAACTTTAGGAAATCTAAAGGGAAAAATGTGCAAAGCTATAATCAAGAATTTAGAAAAAGAGCTTTGATTTTGGGTATAGATTTTTCCTCTCAAGATACTTTTCTCAAATACATTGGAGGATTACATAGCTATTTGAGACATACTATTCTCATGTTTAACCCTACAAAACTAGATGAAGTTTGTGTACATATAACTCTTTTAGAAGCAAGAGGGAAAAATGTTTTTGAAGAAACTAGTGAGAAGTCATGTCATTCAAGTTTGGAGAAAAATGAAAAGGGAAGTTTAAAGGAAAAGATAAGAATAATGCTTCAGTCAAGAAATAAGTAGAATAGTTGGCATGTAAACACTTTTCTAAAGAATACCATGATGAAGACCACTGTTGGAAACTTCATCGTGAGATGAGACCCAAAAAGTTTAATAACAAGGAGAAATAAAAGATTGCTGCTACTACACAACAAGATCTAGAATCTGATTCTGGAGATGAAACAAAAATCATAGACGTGGGATTAAAAGGTAAGGATTCAATTGCAAGTACTAGTTCTTATATAAAACCCATTGAAACTCAAAATGAAAGAGAAAGAATAGAGCTATTCCATATTAGAATCATCACAAAACATAACAAGGTAGGTACTTTGTTTGATAGTGGTTCACAAGAAAACCTCATTTCATAAGACATTGTGAAGAAATTAAATTTGGAAACCATTCCTCATCATAAACCTTATCCTTTGGGTTGGGTATGTGACAATGCCAAGTTGCAAGTGACAAGAAAATGCATACTTAGATTTGCCATCACTCCAATTTTTTTGATGAAGTAGAACTTGATGTGGTACCACTTGACATTTGTGGGATTGTTTTGGGAATCCCATACTTATATGATAGGAAAGCCATCTTTCATTGCCATGAGAAAAAGTATCACTTGTTTAGATATGGGATTGAGTACATTATTAGATCACATAGCAAGGAGTTGAATTTATCTCTTGTGAATGCTGGACAAATGAAGAGGTTTGTAAATTCTAGTCAGAATTTTACATTATTGATGATTAAACATAAAGATGTTGATGAATTTGAAGTCTTTCAAGGATATGAATCAAGTTTGAAATCTGATTTCATTAAGGTCACCAATCCATGTGATAATATGTTTCAGGGGTCTAACATGTTTCCTCCTAAAATAGGAAAACAACATGAAGTTCATTTGCAACAAGATGTATCATTATTGAACATTGATATGAACAAGATGCTAGTGTTAACGAATGCAAGGGTCAAAAATTAGATGCAAAATCTATTTGACAAAGAGGACACTGGTTCTAAAATATCTTCTTGTGGGTTTCATAATGTTTTGGCTATGAGGAAGAATGACGCATGTCGATTGTGATCACATTTGGTAAAGAGTCAAGCCAAATGCAAGGCTAGACATGCTAAGCATAGTTATGACTACAATGTTCAAGGTGAAGTTAACTTGAAATTGAATGTCTTCTCTGATTGAATGTCGAGGAGAGAATGTTCAAATTTCTTTAACAAAAGTTTTCTCATCTAAAAATCTTGAAGAAATGCAGCAAGGTCCTATCTTTGGCAAAAAGACAAAGACTTCAAGAGTGAAGTACCTTCATGAGAAGCTCAAAGCGACAAAAGCAAACAAATACAAATGGATTGAGGTTGGAATGGTGAAGGAACTGTACCCTCATTTATTATTAATTGAACATGAGATTTTGGAGGTCCAAAAGCTTCCAATGGGGAGGAGTGATCTAGGGGATCAATTTAGTGCTCAAAATTCAAAGTGCGTGACATAACTCGAAACCAGTATAATTGGATAGATCTTAACGATTTGAATCGAACGCAACTCGTTTCACTCAAAACCAATATCATATGCTCCTGATATCACGTTCTGATAGAAATCTCAAACAAACAAAAATTTGTAGAATTGACAGGGTGACTGTACATTTTGGGTCAGTAGTAGGCTGCCACTTGGCAACTCCTGATTGGTCCAAAAATTTTAATTTTCATGGCTCAAAATTTTTCTAATGTGGTTACGGTTCAATTTTTTATTCATTATTGGTTGCTGACTGTGTAAATTGGACCAATGAGGGAAGGCCATGTGGGCCGATGAGAGGCAGCCACATGGAATCCAAAGGTTGGATTAAAATTTTGTTAAGCGACCAAAGCACCCCACAAGAGTCGAACTTGAGACCTCTACCAAGCAACCACATGCTTCAACCACTGCACCACCACCATGCCACTTAACATTCAAAGGCTATGATTTTTATTTAAAGTTTAACAATGACACATTTGAGGGTAGGGTTGGGACTAAGCCCAACCCTGGTCATCGTGCCCAAGAGGATCAAGGGGCGGGACCATGGGCCAGGGCTTAGCCCTAGTCCCGCGGTCACTTCCCATGAGACCATGCACTAGGAGCCTTTACACAGAAGCACAGGCATAAAAGTAAAGGGGCTAGCCCCAGGGTCACATGACCCTGTATGTGACTAGGTGCGCAAAGGAGTGGAGTGGCCCACCTCGGGCCATATGGCCATCACAAGACCACACCACCAGTAGAAAGGAGTGCACCCGATGGTTATGCACCTAGCATGGAAAATAGGTGAAGTGGCTTGGTTTTATGGGGCACAATATGACCACGCTGTAGTTTCTTGGGGGACGACTGATGAGGGCGGGCGGTTAGCCCCAACCCTTGGGTATGTGCCCGCATACGACCTTAATTTTCAGAAACTGGGCGTTAGAGGATAATTTAACTGTTTGATAATTTCACCCGTTGGGTGGGACTGTAGGCTAGGTTTGTGGGTCAATTCCGGATTTGGGGTGCTCAAGCGTGATTTGGGTCGAATTATAGGATGGTTAGCTATGGAATTAGAAAAAAAACTTGTAACAAACATAACTTTCTCAGTTTTTGGCCAAATGAGGTGCAAAAAGAAACCAAATGGGGGTTTTTGACAGTTCTAGATCCATTGGAGACATTTTTTTTTGCATTCTGAGTACTGCAAATTCATGTAAACACATATTTTTGAGCATAATGAAAGAGATCCTGCATTGGAAGCTGGATCAAGAGATGTAACCTAGGAGAGGGGTGAACTCCTTTATCATGTTTACTGTTTATGTGTTTATGATATGGTTTATTATCTCTGTTTGGCTGTTAATTGTGTTTAAAAATCACTTGTTTATTTGTTTAGTAACTTGATGCATTACCCAAAACACATATAAAATTTCACTTTTAATTTGTTCAAATCTTCAAGTTTTCAATTACAGATCAATAGCTAGGGGGGATAATATGGAGTACAGAGGGAAGTACCCAAGAGAATAATATGATGTAATGATTAAGGATGATAAATAAATGGGTCATAGTTTATAAATAAAGTGGTTAGCCCGCATTATGCAAGGGATCAGAAGTAGTTAGGAAATAATGTGATAACCCCATGGTATTGGATGTATGGTATTTAGAGACCCATGGTACTGTATGTATGAAGGCTATATAGACACTAGAGACTTTCCATTGAGGGATGTCAAGTATTGTGTATTGACAAGCATATGGCTTGTGGAGTGTTCTCCTTCCTTAATGAGTGATTGTATGGTGTTGCCCTACCTCAAGGGTTTTTTCTGAAGATATCAATAAAGAAACATTTTCATTCTAGAAATATCTTGTATTGGCTCTTGGGTTTATTATATCAGAGAATTTATATATTTTCTGGTCAAATCTATTACAAGTGGTATCATAGCACTTTCTTGGGCAAAGAGGGGGAGAATTTTTTTTGTTTTCATTTTTGCAAGAATTTTTTGGGCAGCGAGTTTGCAGATCAAATCTAAAAGTAAACAAATCCAATAGAATCAACATCCAAATCAGGGAGATGTCACTGATTTAAAATCAACTGTTTTGCAGAAATTTTTCTAACGACAATTCATGGATGACAGATCTCCAGTAAATTTTCACAATTTTTGTGAGGAATTTTGGGAAAATAAATGTAGATATGAGATCCTCTTGAAAAATCACCCAATTAAAAAAAATCGGTTGAATCAAAGTCAGATGAGGGAGATATTGCTGATTTAAAATCAACCATTTTTTTAAATTTTTTGTTACTGCGGGCATTAGAGAACTTTTGAGGTCTAAAATGGGCCTCCTAAGAAAAATGTACAACCAAAATAAAATTTATAAGAACCAATAGTATTCAAGATGATGATTTCAACCATGGGGGATGATTCACCATTTTTGGGGTAAAAAAGTAAAAATATTAAAAAATAATAAAATAATAAAACTATTTTTTCAACTTATCTCCCTAAGGTTTTACTCAAATTTCGAGTGGGAGTACTCATTGGATGCAAAATATAATTCCTCATCCAAGGAGTACCCATGTTGCATACTTTCGATGGACCATGCTACATGAAAAATAGAAATACATGAAAAACCATGATTGCAATCATGTTTTTCATGTATTTCTCATTTTTCGTGTAGCATGGTCGATCGAAAGTATGCAATATGGGTACTCCTTGTGATCAGGTGGATATTTGTGTCCACCTGGACCCCCACCATTGTTTCTCTCAGCATTTTCAGTTTCCTTAATTGTAGCACAACTTACTATTTTTAGCAGTTTTTTCGGGTCCTGAACTTCTGGAGCCGTTTTGAGGCCCTAAACGACGTTTTTTGGGAAATCTGGGGGAAACATGGGTCCATGGACCCGATGTTTCCCTTCCCAAAGTGGTAGTGCTCGGATAGATCTTTCTAACAAGCTATTGTACACGTCAAACGAAGATCGTATGCCAAAGTTACGACCCCGGGAAGTTGATGTACCAATTTACCCAAACGGGGCCCACAGTTTGGTGTTTCATCTTCTAGGGTTAGGTTTTGGATTGTTAAGGGTTTTCCATTGTTTCTAAACAATAAATAGACCTTCGAGCCTCATTGTAACATAGTTCAGAGGCATGTAGCCACCACATCTCTTCTCCGAGATAAGCTACCATCGCCCTAACAGGTTTATTTCCATTACTGTTTTAAGCATATTTCAATATTTTACATTAATGAAATGAAGTATTATTTCCACTGCATATATGTGTTTATGGTTATCTCTGTAATTTGTTGCGTTCCTGTTTAAGTCCGGATCAGTGGTATTAGAGCGGTCTTCTTTTTCTCTGTTTTTCTTTGCATGTCCCCAATGAGGTCGGGATATAAGGATTTAGGGCTTGAACTGGTCAAACCTTTGCAAGTCTAGCCTTGCAAATCCCGACGGCCTCCCATGGCGGATGAGAAGAAAGACGAGGGGGCAGGAGATCCTATCAAAATCTTGCTCGAAGAAGCCCTCGAGTGACAACGGAACGCGATGATGGATAACTTTGCCCAGATCCTTCAGCGGCTACCCAGAAGCGATGCATCGACTTCCAGCAGCTACTCTGGAAATGCCACACCCTTTAAGGTACAAGTTAATTTTGAAATCTCCATATTTGAGGGTCAGAGAGACACAAATGCCATAGATAAATGGTTAAATCTGCTAAAGGGTTATTTTTCTGTTCATGAATTTTCGAGTCGGGAAAAGATTGTTTTTTCTCTTCTCAAAGCAGCCCCCCACATTAAGGACTGGTGGGAATCCTAATGCGAGCAGAAGGATGAAAATAATGGCTCACTATTTTTAGCCACACCCACCTGGAATTCATTCCGGGATGCCATTAAGGAGGAGTACTACCCTGTTGGAAGGTATGAGGATGAATACATAAAGTGGACCACGCTGCGGCAGGGAAGGGACCAAGACGTGGCGGACTTCACCAATCTTTTCCATACCCTTTGCACAAAGTTGGGTATCAAGGATTCAGAGTAGCATTTGATACTCAAATATTGCGGCTGTCTGCACAAGTACATCCAGGGAGAAATAGAATTCCTGAACATTTCCTCGCTTGGCATAGCATACCGATATGCCGTCAAGGTTGAGCAAAAGTTTAAACAAAAAAGGTGAGACTTTGGATCTGCGAATCTGAAGCAAGGGAAAGGTGCCCCTAAACCATAGAACAAAGCACAAAGCCAAGGCGGGGCAGCCCAAGACAACCCGCCAAAGCTGCAAGCAAAGAACAACGTCGCGAAGCCGAAAAATGACACGGGAAAATGGTGTGAGTTCCTTAAGAGCTCCACTCACAACACAAGTGAGTGTCGGGCCAAGCAGTCACTGGTGGTTGAGCTAAAGGTTACAGAATCAGATGCATGTTCCGACTCTGAGTCAGAACCTGACAAGGGGAATGAAAAAGGGAAGCAGATCATTGATGCAGATCCCAATGCCACTGTTGCTACTGCCAAGATCCAGAAAAATGAACCCGAAGATCCAGAGGAGGAGGAGCGTCTCTTCTACTCCCAGATGTGGGTAAATGGCTCCCCGCTACAGTTCATTGTCGATAGCGGGAGCCAAAAGAACCTCATCTCGGTAGAGGTCATGAATCGATTGAGCTTACCGACCACAGCACATCCACAACCATACACCATCGAGTGGCTTCACCAAGGACGTGATCTTCGCGTGAGCCAGCAGTGTCGCCTTCCATACAACATCAAGCCCTTCACGGATGAGGTATTGTGTGACATTGCTCCCCTTGACATTTGTGATGTATTATTAGGACAACAATACTTGTGGAAGCGACATGCTGTGTATGAATCAAGGCCCCGTGCTATTATTATTACATTGGGAAATAAGTTGTACATGATACTAGAGGTAGCACCGCCTACCACCATCTCTTTGATTACTACAAAACAATGCAGTAAGCTCATTTCCAAAACCTGGAAATTTGTTTTCCTGATGATACGCCCTCAAGGAAAGAAGAAGACGGTGGCCACGACCTCTAGACAGGGCCCCTCTGCACGAAAACTACAGATGGACAAGGTTGTGGAGGAGTACGAGGACATATTCAACTCCCCCGCAGGGGTTCCTCTACACCGTCAGGTCAAGCACTCCATCAATCTGACCCCAGGTGCCCCGCTACCCAATGGACCAATTTATCGGCGCTCCGTTCTAGAGAACGATGAAATTAAGAGGCAGATTCAGGAGCTACTGTGGAAAGGTCACATCCGTCTGAGTTCATCGCCTTGTGGGAGCTTGATCGTGTTGGTACAGAAGAAGGATGGGACTTGGAGACTCTGTATTGACTATTAGGCACTGAACAAGATCACTGTCCGTAATAGGTACTTGATCCTATGGATTGATGACCTCCTGGACCAACTAAAGGGGGCAAAATATTTCAGCAAGATCGATCTGAAGTCAGGATATCACCAGGTACCAATTGAACCCTCTGATGTATGGAAAACTGCCTTCAAAGCCAAGGAGGGCCTTTTTGAATGGTTGGTTATGCCTTTCAGATTGACGAATGCTCCTGCAACCTTCATGAGGCTAATGGATGACATCT
>APFE031312842.1:7129-20158 GCA_000404065.3 Pinus taeda | reverse complement strand
TGTGTTTTTGTGGTCGTCGACAGGTTCTCGAAGATGGCCATTATGGCAGCCTGCAAGAAGAATATCATAGCAGAAGCCACTGCTAAACTCTTCTTTGAACGAGTGTAAGTGCACTTTGGGATCCCATAGTCTATCATCTCAGATCGGGACAGTCGGTTCCTCAATACATTTTGGTCCAGTCTCTGGTCAATGCTGGACACCAAACTCACTAAGTACACAACCTTCCATCCTAAAACTGATGGCCAGAGAGAGGTTGTCAATAGGATGATTGTACACATTCTGCGCATGTACAACTCAAAGCATCCACGCACATGGGATGAGAGCCTTCCCTATGTTCAACACAACTACAACTGAGCTCTTCACAGTGCGACTAGCCATAGCCCTTTTCAGGTGGGCTTGGGATTCCAGCCATTATGCCCCATTGATGTGGCCATGCCACTTGCAGCTACTCACATAGATTCGGCTCATGTCCAGTTCGAAACAGACAAGGTAACCAGCTTCATTGAGCACATCCAAAATATTTGCCAGCAGGTCCATGACATTCTGGAGAAATCAAATGCCAAGTACAAGTAGCGACATGATCAACATCGGATGCCACACAAGTTTCAGGTGGGTGACAAAGTCTGGTTGCATTTGCAAAAGGAATGCCTTACTCGAGCCTATTGGAAACTGAGACCAATCCGCTATGGTCCTTACACCATTACTAAGGCTGTGGGAGACAATGCATTTGAGCTCAGCATTCCCCCATTCCTTGGCCTGCACCCAGTGTTCAATGTTGGACCCGCCTTCAACCATATTTCCACCATTACTAGACACATCCGACATTGTAAAACAACTCACAACCCACAGAATTAAATCCAGATTGCATGGAACAAGCTGCAAATGATCGGATCATGGACACAACAAATCAAGACACTCACCATAGAAAATCCAACTATATCGAGTTGTCAAAGCAGGCCAACTCCTTCACCAGGGCAAGTGGCCTCACCAGGGACCAAGTTCAACAAAAGTTTCCTCATCTCATGGAGGAACTCAACGCAATGGGGACCATTGCTTCCTAAGGGGGGAGGAATGATCTAGGTGGATATTGGTGGCCACCTGCCAAGTCCACCTGGACCCCCACCATTGTTTCTCTCAACATTTTTAGTTTCCTTAATTGTAGCACAAACTATTTTTAGCAGTTTTTCGGGTCCTGAACTTCCGAAGCCGTTTTGAGGCCCTAAACGACGTTTTTTGGGAAATATGGGGGCAACCTGGGTCCATGGACTAATGTCACCCTTCCCAAAGTGGTAGTGCTCGGATAGATCTTTCTAACGAGCTATTGTGCACGTCAAACGTAGATCGTATGCCAAAGTTACGACCCCAAGAAGTTGATGTACCAATTTACCCAAACGGGGCCCACATTTTGGCGTTTCATCTTCTAGGGTTAGGTTTTGGAATGTTAAGAGTTTTCATTGTTTCTCAACAATAAATAGGCATTCGAGCCCCATTGTAACACAGTTCAGAGGGATGTAGCCACCACATCTCTTCTTAGAGATAAGCTACCATCACCCTAGCTGGTTTATTTCCATTACTGTTGTAAGCATATTTCAGTATTTTACATTAATGAAATGAAGTATTATTTCCACTGCATATATGTGTTTATGGTTATCTCTATAATTTGTTGCGTTCCTGTTTAAGTCTGGATCACCTTGGATGAGGAATGAAATTTTACATCTGTTAGGTTCCTATAATAATAGGGATCATAATTTTGAATTGACTATGTTAAGTCTTGTAATATTTTACATACCTTTGCTTTTCTGCAAATGTTTTCCCATATTAAAAAATGTAAAGAGAGTATGTCCTAAAAAAATATCAAAGGACAAAAAGAAACAAAGATCAAAAAAGAATATTAAATATGAACCCCACCAAAAAGAGATAAAAATAGATCATGAACGTGTGCACATTCAAATGCCACTCCTCTCAGTTTACTTTTTGCCAATAAGATTGTGTGTAGCTTGTCAAAATGCCACAATCCATGATGATCAAATAGTTTAATCTTGATTCATTCATGATTTAAATTTCATGTTGATAGATAGAGAAATAAAGATCTAACCGAACTATTTAATATTGGTAGATCAGTAGTTAGGTAGAGAATAATAAGGAGCTCATCAGTTTAATCTGAGCCCTTGGAAGTTATAAGGTTAGAATTAAATAGTTTGCTTATCAAAAGAAAAAGGAATAAAGGGTTAGCAAGCTCAAATGCACCCAATAAATGAAGAGAAAATGCTAGGATAAATAAACGGTAGGTAGAATATGTTTTGGAATGCACAAGGTTGCTAGCTCAAATGAACCTTCATCATGCTTAATCCTATGTTTCATGTGTAGGAGGATTTGTGAAAAAGAAAGGATATTCACCGAGTTTGTTTACTAATTTCCCCTTATTTCACTACACCCCCACATGCTTATTTGCGAATTTCCCCATTATCCCTTCATCACTTATAAATACTCTTTTCCCCTCATTTTGACCTTTACCCCTTGGTCTCACACATTTCCCTAGAAATTACCCTTCAAAAATCACCTCCCTTCCCAAAACCCCTTTCCTTAGTGTGAAGCCCATTCCCCATTACAAATATCACTTTCCCCCCTTATTAATTTCCCTTTCACCTTCAAAAACCCTTTATCCTAAGTTTTTATGCCCCCGCATTATCTAATTAACATCCCCCACTTCATATTCCCTCAATATCCTTTTTAATCCACCAACCCTTGGTGCAGTAAACCCCTGCCATATAACCCCTGGTCCCACCTTTATTAGCCCACAAATTATATTGAAAATCCCCACATTATTGGTTAATTAATTACAATTTGCTGCAATTAAATCCCGGGCCCCGCCAAATCACTTTCTTGATTCCATCCATGCAACTCAACTGCGTGATAGCCCTCTGATCTCCTACCCCTAGATCCAACGGTGTACAACCATATTGCGCGGATTCATCGTCCGAATCATAATAGCCCGAGAGTACGCAAGATTCATGGTTTTGCCTGGGCACTATTCTGCTATGTGGCGACACTAGGTTAGATCGTGTGCTCGTGAAAAATACCGCCCACCATCCAAAAGCGGTGCGATAGCGCACAAAACCACCTCCCTGCCTAAACCAAAAACTACCCACTGTTCATTTAATTAATCCTGCACCCAAATTTAACCACTGTTGGTTAAAAAACAAAAAAGCCTCCTCAGAAGACCGACCTCCAATTGTCTCCTCCTACCCGAAAGCCTCCTCCGACTGCTTCACTGTGTATCCCCAAAAGCCGTATCATCCATTGCTGTGCGGTAAACCATCTAACCGCACCTGCACAATGTGAAAAATCACAGATTTTTTACAATATGAAATTCCGCCATTCCCTTACCTCTGTTTAAAATGAATAAATGAAAATCCTTTTCCAAATAGAATTGAGCTATCCACAGTCAGGACTCCGTCCACAGACATATCAGTTCAATAAAGCCATTGATTGCCTTCTCTACATACCTATGCTTTATTAATGATTGTTTTATTTTGCAGGTGATTAGCAGAACGAGAGCTTGGACAAACAATTTTGATACTAGTTCCAAAACCTGTTTACTCCAAAATTCACAAGGAAATGTATTCAAAGGCTTTATTTAGAAAGAAAAGACAATTATCACAAAGCAAGAAGAAAAAAATCATTTACATAGAGGCAGTAATGGTTAAAACAAAGATAAATCCCATAAAGTAAAAAAGAAAAAATAAAATAAAATAATATATATATATATCTATATATTATTATATATATATATATATATATATATTATATATATATATATATTATATATATATATATATAATATATATATTATTATAATATATAATCCCTCTTTTTACCCCTTACTTCGCCAAACCCTATTAATATAAATATTTGTACATTATATTAATTTCTCCCACCAAGCCTATACTACCTTTTCCCCCTACAGTGGTTTTCCCAGCCCATCTTTTTACTACGTGGCAGCCCCAAGTTATATCGCGTCCTCTGAAAAAAATCCCACCTACCACTCAAATTTGCGATAAACCATTAACTATTTTTGGTTTTGAATCTTATAAATGTTACGAGAATATGGGGTGCATTAATTTCAAGTGAAATATAGATATATGAGAATGTGGTAATATTTCAGAGCTATGGGTGAAACCATACTTAGGTAAAATTATATAGCTATAGGCAATATGAGACTAAGGTTGTGGAATGAGATTCAAAGATAAAATGGTTTTACAACGACACATGAAATAAAATTCACGGATGCCATGAATTTATCAGAGAAAATAAAAGTGAAAATTTCACATGAAATTAATGTACATGTGAGCAAATATAGCATTCATGTAAATGCATTTCACGATACAAGATTAAGGTGAAATCAATTTACAGGCATGGTGAAATCAATTGACACGTGTAAAAGCATGTTGCAGGTAAAAGTAAAAGAGTAAAGTGAGAATACTCTTCCAACCATACAAATTAACACATGGTTTTGCAAAACCATCCAGGTATTCTACAAGGGTAAAAGGAATTTACATACACATAAAATGAATTTACAGAGGAAGGAGTAATACGAACAAAACTACACATGGTTTTGTGAATGAAACAAAACCACGGATTGGAAACAACACATGGTTTTGTAGAAATTTAATTATAAATTTCATTTAAAATATTTTGGAAATATTATTCAAATATATATATTATTATATATTTTCCAAAATATTTTGTGACACTAATGGATGATAAAACAACAAAGGAGTCACAGGATCAGCCATAGAGGGAAGTCTCAAATTATCAAGTCAGAGGATCAACAAACAGTTGAGTGAATTACTAAGAAAAATAGAGATACATCTGGATCTGTTAGTTCATCTTCCATCACAACCACAAATTTGGGTCCACATCCTACCTACTCCCACTTCCACAACAACAACATTTGCACAACACATTCCACCAGAACTATTAATTTGCAGTAGTTAGAGATTTTTAGTTCATCTATAGCTAAAAATGTCCTGTTTGTTAGAGACAACATTTATTGCAAATAGTTTGTAAATTTTGTATAAATAATTCTGCTTTTGAAGTATTAAAGTGTGGATTGCTAGACATTTGTAGAGTTGTATTGATCAGAAACCTGAGGGTTATTGTGCAATTTTTCAATTTAGCAGATTGGACTGAGTAATAAAAAGGTGGCATTACAGGATTCACGTGTTGAGCTATTACAGTGAAGTATTTTCTTTGTCAAATTTGTTATCTTCTTATGTATTACACAAACTTACATGTTATCTAAAGTGAATGAATTAACTGGAAATTTATCTCAGAATTTGTTTAAGTACACTCTGTTTTGAACAATTGATCATTTCTATGTTTTCTTCTGATATCCGGATCTGAGAATCCTTAGTTTCTCTCCCATCCTGGTTGACCTCTTTCACTTCTTTCATTATCCGGCCTAAGGAACCTTTAATTTCTCCTTGGATCCGATTGGAACCAACTTCATCATTCCAGCCTTAAGACCTGAAATTACTCAGCTACCTTGCCCTGTAGACACTAGTTTTAGAACTTGCTCCAGTCCTGTTTGTTTTGACACTTAACCCCATAGCCCAATGGTAAAAAACATCCCTCTACCCATCTAAGTCAGTGATCTCACCATCAAATCCAAATCAAAACCAAAGTACAATCATAACTAGCCTAAAATCAAATAACTAAAACAAAGTTAAATCATAAAGAGAGAGCACTCTCTGAGAATTAGAAAGGTTAGATCCTAATCTCCAAAGTAGGTTTGTGGTTACCTCTAATAATTTCTTTCATAATAACTCTAGAGAAATATTGGAGTGATAACAACATCCAATAAGTGTTCCCACTCGAAGTAAACCCATAGTGAGATAAGTTTAAAATACGAGTTGACAAAGTAGTTTTTTCTTTTCTCCCTCTAAAATTTGATGATGTAATGTAATCTTATTTGATTATTTCCACTATTATTTTATAATTTCCTTAGGAGGCCCATTTTAGAACTCAAAATTCCCCTAATGATAGTTGTAGCGCGAATCTGAATTTCTAGAGTGCCTAGATAGGAGTTTCAATCATATAGAAAAATGCAAAATGACCGTTGCATTTCCGAAAACATGCTATAATAAGGATTCAGAGCCATATTGATCGAGTTGTGGCCATTTTAAATTTGTCGTACAAATTAGGTAAATTTGTTCAAAACCCACATTCTCCTTCATGGGTTCTACTCAACTATTTTTGACAGGAAAATATGATGGTCTAACTATTGAATAATACCTAACATATAAGATGTTATGATGCCAAATAACTTGGTGTTATGGACCATGGATTGATTTTAAGGATGAGGCTACCATATGGTGGAAATCACTTAACCATGAAGATATTGGGGCACTTCTTGATGAAGAGGTTGAACATGTCCTTTTGAACAAGTGGTCACGTGTTGGAAACAAGGACAATAAGATTCATAAAGGCTTATTTTCTACTATTCTTTCCATACTACAGGTTCATGGAAGTATTCAAAAAGAGAAGATCATTTTGTTTATCAATCCTAGTTGCAAGAATAATTTTGTCAATGTTAATTTGGCTAAAAAATTACAAGTCCCGACAAAGAATATTGAAAACATAGATGTTGATAATGAAGATGTTCAAATTTATAAAGATTTGAAGATTTCTATGGATAAGTATGTGTTGCATTATGATTTTTCACTTTTGATATGGATGATGTGGATGTTGTTTTGGATAACCTCGGCTGGAATTTGTTGGTACTATCAATATTAATGTGCAGAAGAAATTCCTAAAGCTATGGTATAAAAAGAAGAAAATTACATTACAGGATATTTCCATCCATAAACAGGTAGAGCCCAAGGAGGTCCAAGCATAAAACGTTGCAGGTACTGACACATCAGATGAGGAGTCCGTGGTGGAAGTAATAATGGAAGACAAGCAACAACCACATGCATCAATATTGGAGTTACTAGAAAAAGCACCATACACCACTTAGGCACCAATATTAGAGGAATTAACGAAATATATTCCATCAGTTAAATCTTCGGCATATCACCACCTGCATCACCTAGCAAGGAAACAACCAACAAGGTGGCAACGAATTAGCAACAAGGACAACAACCCCATGATGAAAGATAGAGCAGTGCGACGATCTACCCATATCACATCAACACAGAGGAACTGCTAGGATCAACTTCCATCTCAAGCGAGAGAGGCACCGACTAGATCGAGTGTTCACCTTTCTCTGGGATGGCTATATGCATGTGCATGGTACCAGTGGACTACTCTTTTGAGTAGATATTATTATTTGTGCTCTTTTCATGTTTCAGGGACGAAACATGTTTAAGGGGGGTGGAATGTAGTATACCTAGGGGGGATAATATGGGGTATAGAGGGAGGTACCCAAGGGAATAATATGATGTAATGATTAAGGATGATAAATAAATGGGTCATAGTTTATAAATAAAGTGGTTAACCCGCATTATGTAAGGGACCAGAAGTAGTTAGGAAATAATGTGATAATCCCATGGTATTGGATGTATGGTATTTAGAGACCCATGGTATTGTATGTATGAAGCCTATATAGATGCTAAAGACTTTCCATTGAGGGATGTCAAATATTTTGTATTGACAAGCATTTGGATTGTGGAGTGTTCTAATTCCTTAAGGAATGATTGTATAGTGTTTCCCTACCTCAAGGGTTTTTTTGAAGATATCAATAAAGAAGCGTTTTCATTCTAGCAATCTCTTGTATTGGCTCTTGGGTTTATTTTGCCAAGAAACCAAAATTGGCCTTGGAATTTCAATTTTTCAACATGCTCCGTATAAAGATTTAGAATTTGATAGAGATTAATATGCCATGACCTTTTAAAAATATTTTCACAACCCCACCTAAAATAATGTGCCCAAACAATAGACTTGGCCTTTGGAATGATTTTCACGCCAAACAAAGAAAATTATTTTTTTTGGCCAAAATATCTAATATTTTGGCCCTCTTTATAATAATTTAATTTTGGCCAAAATCCTTCGCTTAGAAAATGACGAGCTTGAGAAAAAAATTTCTTTGAGGAGTTTCGTCGAACACATGAAATGCAATCTTGATCTTCTACAATAAACCCTTAGGACGATAGGAATAGCAGCTCTGATACCACTGTAATATTCCCACTAGTGAATATCCAAAATTTGCCACTAATTTACTTAAGTTTATACAATATGGCTGATACAGATTTAAATAGGAATGCAACAAATTATAGAGATAACCATAAACACAAAGATGCGACAGAAATAATACTTCATTTCATTAATGTAAAATACTGAGATATGCTTTCAAACAGAAAATGGAAATAAACAGCTAGGGCGATGGTGGCTTATCTCTGAGAAGAGATGTGGTGGCTACATGCCTCTGAACTGTGTTACAATGAGGCTCGAAGGCCTATTTATTGTTAAGAAACAATGGAAAACCCTTAACATCCCAAAACCTAACCCTAGGAGATGAAACACCAAATTGTGGGCCCAGTTTGGGTAAATTGGTACATCAATTTCCCGGGGTTGTAACTTTGGCATACGATATCCGTTTGACGCGTACAATAGCTCGTTAGAAAGATCTTTCTGAGCACTACAACTTTGGGAAGGGCAACATTGGTCCATGGAGAAAATTAAATTCCTAGTCTAGGAGATGAGCTTGCTGCCTTTCTTAGTAGAGATCAAAGAGGTGGTGGTAGGTGGGACTACCTCCGGTATCCTGTATAATGAATTATCCAAAGAAATAATGACACCGCGAGGCCTTGAATCATACACAGCATGTCGCCTCCACAAGTATGGCTGGCCTAATAGTACATCACAAACATCCAGAGGTGTAACATCACACAATACCTCGTCTATGAAGGGCTTGATGCTATAGGGAAGGTGGCACTACTGGTGAAATTTGAGATCTGGTCCTTCTTGAAGCCACCCGATACTGTACGACTGCAGGTGTGGTGTAGTCGGTAGGTCCAACTGCTTCACAACCTCTATTGAAACGAGGTTCTTTTGGCTGCCGCTGTCGACAATGAATTGCAGCGGTGAACCCTTCACCCACATCTGTGAGTGGAAAAGATGCTTCCCCTTCTCTAGATCTTTGGATTCATTCTTCTGGATCTTGGCAGTGGCAACAGTGGCGCTGGACTCTGCATCAATGATCTGCTTCCCTTTTCCATTTCCCTTGTCAGGTTCTGGCTCAGGGTCGGAACATGCATCTGATTTGGAATCCTTCAACTCAACCACCAACGACTGCTTGGTCCGACACTCACTTGTATTATGAGTGCGACTCTTGTGGAACTCACACCACTTTCCTGTGTCCTTTTTCAACTTCGTGGTGTTGTTCTTTTCTTGCGGCTTTGACGGATAGTCTTGGGTCACCCCGCCTTGGCTTTGTCCTTTAGTCTTCGAATTTGCAGATTTGAAGTCTCGCTTCTTCTGTTTGAACTTTTGCTCGATTTTTACAGCGTATCGGTACGTCATGCTGAGCAAGGAGTTGTTCAAGAACTCCATCTCTTCCTAGATGTATATGTGTAGGTAGCTGCGGTATTTAAGTACCAAATGCAACTCAGAGTCCTTGATACCCAACTGTGTGCGAAGGGTATGAAAAATGTTTGTGAACTCCAACACATCTTGGTCCCTTCCCTACTGCAGTGTGGTCCATTTGATGTATTTGTCTTCATAGCTTTTGACAGGGTAGTACTACTCCTTGACGACATCCCGGAATGAATCCCAAGTGGGTGCGGCTGAAAATAGTGAGCCCTTACTTTCATTCTTTTGCTCGCAGTAGGTTTCCCACCAGTGCTTGACGTGGGGGGCTGCTTTGAGAAGAGCGAAAATAATCTTTTCCCGACTTGAAAATTCATGAATAAAAAAATAACCCTGTAGCATATTTAACCATTTATCTACGACATCTGCATTTATTTGACCCTCGAATATGGGGATTTCAAAATTGACTTGTACCTTAAATGGTGTGGCGTTTCCAGACTAGCTGTTGGAAGTCGATGCGTCACCTCTGGGTAGCCGTTGAAGGATCTGCGCAAAGCTATCCATCATCGCATTTCTTTGTCGCTCGAGGGCTTCTTCGAGCAAGATTCGATAGGATCTCCTGCCCCCTCATCTTTCTTTTGCTCTGCCATGGGAGGCCATCAGGATTTGCGAGGCTGGTCTTGCAAAGGTTCGACCAGTTCAAGCCCTAACTCCTTATATCCTGACCTCGTTGGGGACACGCAAAGAAAAATAGAGAAAAAGCAGACTGCTCTGATACCACTGATCCGGATTTAAACAAGAATGCAACAAATTACAGAGATAACCATAAACACAAATATGCAGCGGAAATAATACTTCATTTCGTCAATGTAAAATACTGAGATATGCTTACAAACAGAAAATGGAAATAAACAGCTAGGGCGATGGTAGCTTATCTCTAAGAAGAGATTGGGTGGCTACATGCCTCTGAACTTGTTACAATGAGGCTCGAAGGCCTATTTATTGTTGAGAAACAATGGAAAACCCTTAACATCCCAAAACCTAACCCTAGAAGATGAAACGCCAAATTGTGGGCCCTGTTTGGGTAAATTGGTACATCAATTTCCCGGGGTCGTAACTTTGGCATACGATCTCCGTTTGACACATACAATAGCTTTTTAGAAAGATCTATCCGAGCACTACAAATTTAGAAAGGAAAACATTGGTCTATGGACACATGTTGCCTCCATATTTCCCAAAAAACGTCGTTTAGGGCCTCAAAACGGCTCCGGAAGTTCAGGACCCGAAAAAAATCTGCTAAAAATAGTAAATTGTGCTACAATTATGGAAACTAAAAAACATAAACCGACAGTTGTGGAGGTCCAAATGGGATAGGTGGGTGGCCACCAACATCCACCTGGATCATTCCTCCCCACTTAGGAAGTAATGGTCTCCATTGCGTTGAGTTCCTTCATATGCTAAACTTGGTCCTTGGTGAGCAGTTCTGCAATCTCGGATGTGTCCAGTAACGGTGGGAAGCTTGGTTGAGGGCGGTGCACATTGAACACTCGGTGCAAGCGAAGGAATGGAGGAATGTTGTGCTCCAAAGCATTATGTCCCATAGCCTTGGTAATGGTGTAAGGACCATGTCGGTGTGGTCAGAGCTTCTGATGGGCTCTTGTAAGGCGTTCTTTCTACAAATGTAACCAAACTTTGTTGCCCACATGAAACTTGTGTGGTACCCCTGCGGGTGAGGAGAAGTTGTTCCTGTGTTCTGTCATGACCGTATCCCTTTTCTGCTACTGCTGCATGGAGGAACCCTTCGCGGGGGTCATGAATGTGGTGACAATATTCCCCTTACTTTGGGAGCGAACTAGACAGAAAATGAATTTCCTAGTCTGGGAGATGAGCTTGCTGCCTTTCTTAGTAGAGATCAAAGAGGTGGTGGTAGGTGGGGCTACCTCCGGTATCCTGTATAATGAATAATCCAAAGAAATAATGATAGCGCGAGGCCTTGACTCATACACAGCATGTCGCCTCCACAAGTATGGCTGGCCTAATAGTACATCACAAACATCCAGAGGTGTAACATCACACAATACCTCGTCTGTGAAGGGTTTGATGCTGTAGGGAAGGTGGCACTTCTGGTGAACTTTGAGATCTCGTCCTTTGTGAAGCCACCCGATACTGTACGGCTGCGGGTGTGGTGTAGTTGTTAGGCTCAACCGCTTCACGACCTCTGCTAAAATGAGGTTCTTTTGGCTGCCGCTGTCACCAATGAATTGTAGTGGTGAACACTTCACCCACATCTGTGAGTGGAAAAGACGCTCCCCCTCCTTTGGATCTTTGGGTTCATTCTTCTGGATCTTGGTGGTGGCAACAGTGGCGCTGGGCCCTGCATCAATGATCTACGTCCCTTTTCCATTCTCCTTGTCGGGTTCTGACTGAGGGTCGGAACATGCATCTGATTCGGAAGCCTTCAACTCGGCCACCAACGACTGCTTGGTCCAACACTCACTTGTGTTATGAGTGAGACTCTTGTGGAACTCACACCACTTTCCTATGTCTGTCTTTGATTTCGTGGTGTTGTTTTTTCAAGCGGCTTCGACAGGTTGTCTTGGGTCACCCCGCCTTGGCTTTGTCCTTTGGTCTTCAGATTTGTAGATCCGAAGTCTTCCTTCTTCTGTTTGAACTTTTGCTCGATTTTTACAATGTATCGGTACGTCGTGCCGAGCGAGGAGATGTTCAGGAACTCCATCTCTTCTTGGATGTATCTCTGTAGGCAGCCGTGGTATTTAAGTACCAAATGCAGCTCAGAGTCCTTGATACCCAACTATGTGCGAAGGGTATGAAAAATGTTTGTGAACTTCGGCACATCTTGGTCCCTTCCCTGCCGCAGTGTGGTCCATTTGATGCATTTGTCTTCATAGCTTTTGACAGGGTAGCACTACTCCTTGACGACATCCTGTAATGAATCCCAAGTGGGTGTGGTTGAAAATAGTGAGCTCGTACTTTCATTCTTCTGCTCGCAGTAGGTTTCCCAGCAGTCGTTGATGTGGGGGGATGCTTTGAGAAGAGCGAAAACAATCTTTTCCCAACTCAGAAATTCATGAACAGAAAAATAACCCTCTAGTAGATTTAACCATTTATCTACGACATCTGCGTCTATTTGACCCTCGAATATGGGGATTTCAAAATTAACTTGTACCTTAAATGGTGTGGTGTTTCCAGAGTAGCTATTGGAAGCCAATGCATCGCCTCTAGGTAGCCACTTAAGGATCTGCGCAAAGCTATCCATCATCGCGTTCCTTTGTCGCTCAAGGGCTTCTTTGAGCACGATTTTGATAGGATCTCCTACCCCCTCATCTTTCTTTTCATCTGCCATGGGAGGCTGTCGGGATTTGCGAGGCTGGTCTTGCAAAGGTTCGACCAGTTCAAGCCTAACTCCTTATATCCCGACCTCGTTGGGGACATGCAAAGAAAAACAGAGAAAAAACAGACCGCTCTGATACCACTGAT